>JAAGNO010012262.1:0-33149 GCA_033439905.1 Ceryle rudis
ATATGATGTTGTGCGTGGGATCTCTGTGGGGATGTGGCCGGGGTGATTGTGAGGATATAATGGTGTGTGGGGACAAGTGGGTGTCCCTGGGGGGCTGGGGACAAAGGGGGGTCCTCCGGCCCGCTGTAGGGCCGGAGATGCGTCAGAGTGAACGAAGGGACGTGGTGGGGTCTCTCTGGGGACGTGAGAAGGTCCCTGTGGACACGGGGATGTGGCAGGGTCCCCTGTAAGGACGTGACAGTGTGGGGGGATGGGGCCGGGTCCATGGTGGGGTCACTCTTAGGGATGGGACTTGTCATGTCCCCCCTGCCAGCATATGCAAGGACAAGCTGGGGTCCCTTTGGGGATGGGGACGTGCCAGAGTCCCTGTGGGGGGAGTGGGTGGGTGCCCCGTGGGGGGAGTGGGTGGGTGCCCCATGGGGGGAGGGACAGCTCTATGAAAGAGAGACAAGCCTGGCTTCTGTGGACCCGGGACATCCCCGAGCCACAGAGGCTGCTCTCTCCTCCCCGTTCCGGGAAGCCGGGTGAAGGAAGGAGGGTGGCCGGGGGTCCCCTTGCTACCATGACTCTTGGCGGGCACTGTGCTGGGGGCCAGGCTGGTGCCTTGCCGGTGGCCGGGTGGACTGGGGTCCCCACGGAGGGATGGCGTGGGCAGGGGGATACGAGTTTGTCTCCGTCTGTAAACCATCGGCTAAGGTGGAAGGGTCTGTTCCCTCCCACCCACCTCACCACCATGGCAGGGATGGGACAAGGCTGCCTGGCACTGAGAGGAGGAGGAGGGCAGCCTCCACTTTAACTCCCTGGCTGCTGGAGCGAAGTGTGGCCGTCCTGCTTTTGTTCTGTTTCTGGTTTTGTTGTCGCACGTTCAGACCGAAATAGAAAAAATCCCTAATAGGAAGCTTCCCCTACCCCGAGCCCTCTGGCTTCTATCTCCCTTCAGCAGGTTTCATGACTCAGCAGCCCAGATGGAGCCATCCTTCACAGCCCTCAGCACCAAATCTGTTTATTGCTCCAGAGGCTGTTTTTCCAAGAGCCTCGCTGCTTTATAACAGCCAGAGCTCTTCCTTAAAACCCAGCCTCGCCAGCGAAGGCTCTCGTCACACTCTGCGCGGAGGTGGGCGAGGAGCAAAAATAGACAAATTAAGAAAACCTCAAAAGGCCAAAAAATGAAAATGTAAGGAGTTGGGCTCCGCAAGCTCAAGGTTTGCTTTGCCTCTGTGTTGCATCAGCTCTGCTCTGCTCTTCTGCTGCCTTCCTTGGAGCTGCACCAGCTCTGGGGCAGAGATGAACCCACAGGTGATCTCAAGTCTCCCGAGAAGCTGAGAGGCAGCTGAACCTCCTGGGACCCCTCCTCGGGAGCTGGGGTGGAGGGACCATGCCCTCGGCCGAGGACTTGGAGCCCTTGCAGTGCAAGCCTGGGGTGGTGTCAGCCACTGGCAGCGTAGGGATAATGAGGATGCGTTTGGGGGTAGCAGCCTCAGCAACCTGTGGAGTTCCCTCCTCAAGCAGCTAAACCCCTCATTTCCCCCTTATTTGACTGTCATTAAATGAGAAATAGTCTCTTGCACAGCCCCAGGCCGCTTGTCCCTGGCTGTTCTTAACTACTCACACAACTGTGGAGGGGTGTTTTTAATGCTGGTGTAACTTGTGCTTTTAACCTTCACCCTGCCGGGAGCTTTGTGTGTTTTTAGCGTGGCTTAGAGGATGCAGTGAAGGAAACTTGGGAGGCTTTTGACCCAAGGACACAGCAAATGCCGCGGGTACCAGAGCTAAAAGGAAATGTCAGCTCCTCCCTGCACTCAGCCCCAGTGAAGGGTTCACTTGCGGGTGGCTGAGAACGAGAGCGGGGAAGGGAGGAGCAGGGGGCACTCCGTGGTGGGTGCTGCTGTTCTCTCCCTGTCCTGCAAAGGGCCATTTCAGCCAGAATGGATGGGTGGAGGGGCCGGTGGGACCGAGAGGGTTTGCTCCCGAGCAGCGAGGGCTTTCTCCGACCCCTGCTTACCCCCTGCCCTGGAGTGGGGGGCCAGCAGTGGCTCCGTGGGACCCCCCTGCCCCAGGGTGAAGGCAGCCCCTGCTCCCATCGGGTACTGCCCGGGTTACGTGGGGCAGCAGCAGCTCTCCTGAAAGGCAGACATCGTGTGGTGGGCAGGTTCCCACAAGATCTATCTTCTGGAAGTGATACGAAGACCGTGTTGGGGCAAAAATGCTTGAAGCGAGACCAGACCCTCTAAGTTACGCCCCACGGTGCCTTTGGGAGCAGTGGCATCGGTGGGGGGAGGTCAGGCACACCTCACAGCAGCCCAGCCTGGCAGATCTACGCCGGCTGTGCCAGGGTGAGCGCTTCGAGGTGCAGTCCTGGGCACATTCCCGAAGGGTGGGTCCGGCCCGCAGTCCATTAACTGGTCATTAGGGCTATTAGCTTAATCACCGGGGTGTTTTCCTGCCACGCTCTGTGATCAGCGTGTGAGGGCCACGCAGGCCGGCTGAGCCGGGGGCTGATGGCTGCTTTCCACACGGCCGTGCGGGGATCAGCCGCCATCCATCCATCCATCCTCTCCAGTTTCCATGGCTACGCCAGAGTTTACTCTTCCCCGCCTTCATCCTCCTGCACGGGCGTGATGCAAAAAAAGGTCCCCGCGTGATGCAAAAAGACCAGGGACGTGGGACCTCCTGGTTTTTGCCTCCCAGGGTGGTCAAACCACAGAGCAACAGGCACTGACCGTCCAGGCAGCCCTTGCATCCCAGCCCTAGGGCACCTTTGAGGTGCTGGGGAGAGCTGTGGCTCGGTTCTAGGGTGCTGCCTTCTCCTCCTGACGGCAGCAGGGACCCGGGGAAGGCAGCAAGTGACCTTCTGGGGATAAATCCAGCTGCGGAGCCATCGGCCGCCTCTCGGTCGATGCGAGGTGACAGCGCGGAGCAGAGATCCCTAGGCAGGCGCTCAGGCTATGGCTTGTTAATGGGGAGAAAACAAAACCTGAGCTTTAGGTCACCGCGTGCAATTTAAGCGGCCAAATGTGGGTCACTGGAGGCCTCTCTGGGGAGGCAGGCAGGGGGATGTCGCAACACTGCAGGACTTTTGTTTGCTTTCCAAGTGGCACAAGGAGCAGAGGGGGTAGCACATCCCACCCATGGCCGAGCTCCCTGGACAGGGGGAGATTCTGGCACAGGGGGTCCCGGGCCGTGTCCGGGGCGCAGTCGGCTGAGACGTGCGTGACTGTTTCCAAAAGCATAGGGTGCTCTGATTCACGGGGCGGTGGGTGAAGTGGGAAGTGTTTCCGTCACCCAGGTGTGTTGCACCCGGCTGCGTTCAGCTGTGGGGAGCCACATGGGCCAGAGGCTTAGTCACCGCTGGGACAATCCTCGTGCTTCGCCCTGGCAGCCGGGACATCCCTGCCTGTGCCCAGCGGGGCTGTGTGGAGGAAAGCACTGTCCCCCCGAAGGCCATTTTCCCTCTGCTGTCCCATCTGATGGGCTCTAGGTGGCTGTGGGCTCCATAGGGTCATGAGGAGCAGCTCCACTATACGTTTGTCTCATTGAGGGGTCCCCTCATTGCATTGACCAGCGCCTCGTTAGACAGCGGGGGAGCAGAGATGGTGCGTTATGCAGGGACCCCGTGGTAGGGGCTGCATTTTGGCAAATCCTTTGGCATAGGTGCTGGGCACAGGGGGGTGCCGGGGTGCCGTTTGGGCTTGGGAGGGTGGGGTGAGCTTCACCTGGGTGCTCACTCGCTCGCTGAGTCACGGGGCTGTTCAGTGAGCTCTGAGCCACATGGCATGCGTGCCTCCAGCCGGGCTGGTGGGTGATGCTCGGTGTCCTTCCCTGACCCCGTGCCCTGGGGAAAGGCTCTGTGGCCAGGCAGGGAAGCGAGGGCTGATGGCCTGACGTGGCCTCGCAGCTCAGCCTCCCCTGAAGGCACTTGCTGCTCCTAGCACCTTTCCCTCCCTCTCTCCCCATCCCAACCCATGCATCACCACATGCCTCCTGGCAGCTGAGCTGGGGTCTCTGCCCCATCACAAGGACCTCAGACATCTCCTGGAAGCCCAGACTGCAGTGTGCTCCTGCAGGTCCCACCGCACCAGCACCGTGCAAGGGTGCTCCAAGCTCATGACCCCATTGTGTTAATGGGAAGGGTTGAGAAGTGCTGGTGCCTGCAGATGCTCCTTCATGGAACACTGACTTTTCAGGCAGGCTTTGCAAAAGAAATGAGGCGTCGGTGACTGTATGGAAAGCTCATGGGATGCCAGGTTGCTTTCCCTGGTGCAAAAGGTGATCTTTGTAATGGAGCAGGTGTTGCCTAACAGCTCCTGCACTGCAGAGACCCATAACTCTGGGCACCTCGTGTGCTCTGAACTCCCGCTTGACTCCACAACTGTGTTTTTCATGCTCTTTCCTACTCCCCTGCTGCCTGTTGGGTTCCCACATGGTCCTGACCCAGCACTACCGTGCTGTGCCAGCACACAGCTGGGATGTGTGGTCTGGCCTGTGGTTCCTCTGTGGAAGTAGGTTCAGCTCCGTGGGGTGCACAGGAGGGTGGGGGGCACAGCAGCACAGAGGGGTGCTGGTGCTCATAGCATGAGGGTGCTGGTGGGTTCGCTCCATGGCCCCCTCCATTGGCTCTGGCCCAAGGCAGCGAGGTGGAAATGAGTTTGCTTTCCCTGGGCCACAGTGCACCCTCTCCCCAGACTCACTAATAAATCGGTGCTGGTTTTTCCCTTCCCAGAAGGCTGCTGAACCAGTTTGTTGGAAGAGCAGAGGAGATCACTATGGGGCATCAGCGAGCGGTTTGGACTTTTGTTCGTGTCGCACTGGCCGGGAGGGTGGCTCTGGTGTTTCTTTAACCGCAGCTGAAAAGCTGCTGTTCCAGTGCCTTGGTGTTTGTCTCCAAAAGGAGACGGTTTAGGTTTCACCGGCCCCACCTGACTGGGAATTTGAGCAGGCACTAAAACTAGGGCTTCTTGTGCCTTCGTTATCGGCGTTATCTGCTCCGCTGCAGCGGCTGTGGGGAGCGGGGGAGCCCCCGGGATCTGCTCCAGGCAGCCCCCGCCTTCCCGGGCTGAGTCACCAGCGGGCCGAGTGCGTGTGCCGCTGGTGTGACGGCAGCTGCGAGACCCAAAAAAACCCCAGCGCTGGTGCTTTTAATGACAGGCAAATAGCACAGCCCCGAAGGAGACTCATACCGTGCGTACCTCATGCCACAGCTATTAGCGGTGACTAAGACGGTGCTGGGATGGAGCAGTGACAGCCGCCCCGCATCGCCCGAGCCCTGGCGTAATTAATTCTGCAGGTACCCGTATCGGCACATTAACCCAAACTGGCCGCCTTCCCGCCTGTCCCAGCCTTGTTCCATATTTAATCTTTCATGTTCACCTGAGTCTCTAATTAAGCCAACTTCAATCCTGCGCCGAGAGCCCGCGGGGTACCGACGAGATCTGGCGCTTCCGAGCGCTGTGCGTGTGAGACCCGCGCAGCAGCCCCCCCCCGACAACCTCAGCCTGATGGGTTTTCCTTTGGTTTTTACTTGGTTTTTTTTTTGTTTTTTTTTTTTTTTCCTTGAACTAACGTTGGTCCCAAAGCAGGGTCTGAAATGAGGGCCCCTTCGCAGCAAAGTACTTAAAAAGAGGTGTGTGGGGACTGTCTCTCTTATTTTTGCTTTTTTTTTTTTCCCCATTATTGTTTTTTTTTTAACAGCAGAGTCACGACCGGTTAGTTTGAGGTATCTGAAAAGCACTTTTATTGGTTTTTTTTTTTTTCACTGTCAGCAGCTGTCTGGAGGTCTTGTGTGTGGGTGAGGCAGGGCAGCACGGAAACCCTCTGTGCCACTTCCCGAGGAGCCAGCCCCGTGGCAGGGGCAGCTGCTGTCCTGCCCCTGCTGTCCTGCCCGGCCACTCTCCTATTCCAGCATCCCAGTTAAAAATAAACCCACACGCCAAGGGAGTGAATGGGGTTCTGATTTCCCTCGGTCTCTGCGCGGGTCTGGGCGATGGGGAGAGAGGCGCGGTGTAAATAGAACGGCATATCCATGGCAACCCCAACTTTTCATTATTGTTAATTACTTGCACAGCGCCAGAGCCCGCGCATGGCGCTTCCCGGCGCGGATAAAGATAGATCCCCCCTCTCAAAGCCTCTCCAAATGACACCGAGGCAACAGCGAGCTCTTGAGAGGCTGGAGCCAGGTCTGGCAGGCAGCGGCGGAGACATTTTGTGAGGAGTCAGAGAGGATCTGGGATTTAAAGGAGGAGGGGCCGGTGAAGCAGCCAGGAGCTCAGGGGCAGCTTTTCTGCCAAAAAACACCTTCCCCGAGCATCAGGAAATGGGAACCATGTTCAGAGGGGCTGCAGCAGCGTGCAGCCTTCCGGGAGGAGAGGGACAAAAGCGATGGGGAGAGGGGTGGTCCCGTGCCCCGGCACTGGCTTTTCTTCCCTCTTTGTTTAATGGTGATCGGGAGAGCATGGAGGGGAGGAAGGGCCAGCAGCGTTTCTCACCAAAGGGGCAGGGAGCTGTTGGCGTTGGCTGGAGCCGTTGTGCTTGGAGGAAGCTCCTGCAGGAAGCCTGCTCTGGTTTACAACCAGTGCAGCTGAGCTCGGCCTCAGCTGGCACCCTTTGGGTGGGCTTTGCTTGTCTGTTGGTTGGGTTTTATTTTACTGGAAGTGGTTTGAAAGTTCTGGAGTGAAGAGGTTCCCATCCTGCTTCTCCTGCACATCAGCCAGTCTGGCCCCAGCTGATGTTACAAGTGGTTAGATTTGTACTCAAAATCCCACCGTTGGTGTGTCTCTGGCAACTGGCCACTCACCCGTCCTCGGCCGGCGGGTGTGAGCAGCCGGTTGTGACTCGGTGGGCTGTGCATGGCTGTGGCCATCCCCTGTGTGCCTCCCCCAGTCCCTGGTCCACACCTCACCCCCGAGCCCGGTGCGGGCACAGACAGAGCTTTTCAACCCAACCACCTTTTGCTGATGTGACTTTTCTGGCCCTCCCTCTGCAGCACGTTGTGTCAGAGCCTGGCGACTGCAGGAGCAGCACAGAGGCCCTGACCCCAGCACAGGCGTGCTGCAAGCCGGTTACCATCCCCGCTTGGGAGATGTCCTGGGAAAGAGGGAAATCCTGTTGGTTTTGTACTTGAAAGACCCCAGCCCCACTTCCCTGCTGCCTCACGCTCTCTTACCTTGGGCAAGTCTCTGTTCTGTTCCCCTCCCGGCCGGTTAGAGGATCGCAGCTCTCGCCTTTCCAGACATCTCCCCAGCGTTTCCCAGATCACCAAATTATTTAGTGCTGCCCAAAGCAGCAGGGTTCGGCCACAGCTCGGAGCTGGGTAGTTCTGTGTTTGTTTGGGTCCCTCTGGGGCAAAGGAACGTCACTGACGTTTGGTGGGTGGGGCTGTCGCTGATCGCGGGGTGGTCCCAGCAGGTACCAGTGTATTTGGCTCACCTACTGCGTTTCCGTACCAGTCACGGCATCGGAGACCGGGCAAGAGGAAGGGTAGTTTGGCTGATTGATTAACCATAAGACAACTGGAAAAAACATTCCCGTGGATTTACAGCTTACTTTGTCCCTTCCCTTGGCATTCCCAGTCTCAATTCCTACAGACTTCAATCTTCACCGTGTAGTTTATTACTGCTGCTTTTCTTTAAACGGTGCCATTTCCTCGGTAATTCGGTGGTCACCTTCGTGCAGCCGCTGTTGTGCTTTTCTCTCTCCTCTCTCACGGCGAGAAGCTGATGGACATAAATACAGGTGGCTGCGTGACCTTTACAGCTTCACTCGAGTCCAGGAATGCGAACAGAAGGTTGTTTCAAGTCATTTTGATTTTATTACAAACCAAAACACTTCACATTCAGTGGCACCTATGGTACATGGGGTAATTACCCCATGGTGGTGGGGGAACCCCGCAACCCAAACCTAAACACCTTAAAACAGGTACTGGTGCAGTTGTAGCTCAGTTAGGCTTGTCCACAGGAGATCCCAAACTTGAGAGCATCCCCCACTCCACCTGCTTTGGCCGTTGGGTTACTTATGGGATGTTATTTCAGCATTGTACCTCATCAGCAGAAGCTGGTTGGTGAAGGCTTTGCTGAGTGAACCGCACCAAGCTGCTCCTGAAAAGAACCATCTTCATCCTCCCATTGTACTTTCCAACACAAAGGTTTTGTTCCGAAGCTGCAGGATGGCTCGCCTGGTGGGACAGGGTGGTGTGCGTGTGATGTAACTTGTTTGCACCTCCTTGTTGCTCTGCGGTACGCTGAGGGAACAAGGCCTCAGGAACAGGGGGGCAGGAAGGGCTGAAGCGTGTGCTCGGGGCAGTTTGCGGTGCTCTTTGCTGCCTCTCCTTTGTGAGAGGACGTCAGGGCACGGAGCGGCTTTTTATTTCTGTTCCGAAAGGCAGCCGGGGCTGTAACATCCAGCCTCTCCAACTGGAGAGCTGGAGCAACGAAGCCTTAAACTGGGGGATTATATATAACTTGACAATTGCAAATCAAGTAGCGAGCAGATGAAGCTTATTGGTTTTTACAGTGCTCTCATGCTGTGATATGTGCTAATATCACATAAAAGTAACAACTGTTGAGGAGCTTCCCTGCAATGTCCTTTCCCATCCTTTATCACAATTAAGTTAAAAAGACTGGACTTCTGCAAGCTCTATTTTTATACCCTCGGGCATGTGCTATCTCCTTTGAAAGCTGCCACGGTTTTAGGAGGAGTACAAGAGGGGAGGGGACCGCATTTGTATAGCCCGGTACTCGCGCAAAGTCAAAGCGTGACTCTCATTACGCGCTGCTCTTCCGTCCTTATTCCGTGTCACCGCCAGAACAAAAGCACCACGATCCTCTTTTAAGTTACAAGAGGTGGTAGAAACGAATGCCCATTCACGTCTAACATCAGCTTATGTGGCATATGATTCTTCCCAGGGCTCTGTGGCAGCGTAGATCTGACAACAGCAGTGGCAAAAGGAAACCAGACAAAGAAATGTCAGTACTTGTACAATTTAACAAAGCTCCCTACTTGTTTTTATGCCAAAAAAAAAAAAAAAAAAAAAGCCCGAAAAGATTTTAACCAAAAGGAAACGTCCTTCATTCAACACAGCTAAAACCTTTCAGTGCTGTCACAGTGACTCCAAAGCTTCTCCGGGCCTGTCTGCTCCCACTGAAGGACCGCTGTCTGTCCTCAGGCCTTCGTGATGTACCCTTCCCTGATAAGGAAGTCGTAGATTTTCCTGGTTTTGTTCACATCGATCTTGATGAGCGCTCGAGCCTGCGCCAGTCTCAGGCCTCCTTGTTTGTTACACTCGTTCACTAGAGCAGCTTTATATTCTAAGTAGGCTCCAGGGACCAACCGCACCATCTGACAGAGCTGGAAGACAAAAGGTGAAGTTAATAAACACTAACACTTGTCACGCTCTTTCATTCCGTGAGCCCTGCTGGGGGAGTAACGCGGTGAATATTTTTCTGAAACCATCTGAAATGTGGTTTGGGGTTTTTTGTCGGGTTGGCTTTTTGTTGGTTTGGTTTGGTTGTTTTTTGTACGGGGGAGGCACACGGTAATTGCCCGATGAGCTGTTTCCATCCACAGGTAGGGAAGGGAGGAGCTTGCTGGCTGCTGTATTCAAAAACATTCCTGACTCAAAAATAACCTAGGAGGATGAAAGCCAGCTCTCAGCTCGCAGGAGCGTAACTATGAGTGTGTTCTGTGTGGGCGTTGTTCTTTACTAAACCAAGGGAAGCGCACATGCCAAAGAGACTTGCGAGCGGCAATTGGGCGCGCTGGACGGGGGCCAGGGCGGGCAGCTGTCTATTAATCCCCTGCAGACTAAGTCTCTAATACCTTTCTACAAAAGCAGCTCCGCGCACGACGCCCGGCCCCTCCGGAAGCCGAGGATGGAAACCGTGCGAGGAGGGCGTTACGCCTTTGGAAGTCTGGTAGAAGGAAGGGCTTTTAAAAGCCCCTGCGCTCGACTGCCAGGCTGCAAAGCTCCTATTTAGAGTCCAAAAAGCAGCCACCTTCTCGCTGCTGCGCTGTGCGGAGAACTGGGCTGTCTCCTGCTTTTAATAAGGAAATGCTCAGTGATCGTTCCTCAGCGATAGGAAATTGCAGAATTTGGAGGAACTCAGACTTCATGTCTCAGCTGATGAGGAAATCAGATTCCCTGTGCACGCTAATGTCCTAGTCCCTGTTATTTATATGCTGGATGGAGCCAGAAATGCCGTGTTCGGGGGGGGGATCTGTGAGCTGATTTTCAATGCTGCCATCGCCAGCGAAGGGGAAACAGCTTCCGCGCGGAGGGGAAAGGCTGAAATACATCCGCGTTGCGCAGGCACCGAAGTCTGCCTTGTGGACAATCAAAGGACAGATTTTGACTTCTATTGAAAAAATGAAAATTAATTTCAGTAGTTTTCCAGCGTTGCCTTTCACCAAATTGGAACCCAGTTCATGGGGCTGCGGAAGAGACTGAGCCGTGGTTCCAGGGCAGGCCCTGTGCTTTGCTGTTCTCCTCTCTGGGGGTTGCCACGTGGGCTGCAGTCCCGTTTCTTCTCTGCTCTGTTGACCTTCCCTGTGCCTCCAGTCGCTTTAGGTGACCATTGAGCGCTCTACACCAGACTGCAAACTGCAAGGCCGAGCTGATGATCGACAGCTTAAAGAAAGGCAGATTCCATTCTCTGCCACATGCGTGCACGCGAAGCTTGGTACACGCACTGCGTGGCAGAAGTGTGGATAAAACACGAAAAGAACACCACGCAGTTACTGCCTCTGTGGCTCACAGTGTTACGGTGAAGCACCAGCTGCAGCCGGTTGAGGTTTACCCGTGAGATTGATACAGTGCAGGAGGAGCTCTGCTATTCAGGTTCAGTGATCTGTCCAGTGAAGCCCTTTAGGAAACCCTCTGCCAGCCTTTAAAACTACTGTTCATTAAGGAAAAAAAATAACCCTTCTGCTCACCCCAGCCTCGCAGCGGAGGAAGAGAGGAGGTCATGCTCTGGCTGTTGTAACAGCACCTTGCTGCGCTCCACCTTTCTTGGCTAAATAAGCTAATTTGCTGGAGCTAAGCTGTATGTATAGGACAGCAATGGAAATGAAGGAGCCAGCTGGAGAACTTGAGTGATTTTTGTAAGCTGGAAAGAGGAGCTGGGCCGTGTAGCTGAGGTGATGTTGACAGCACCTGAGACAGATGGTGTGAGCACCCCTGCACGGTGAAGATAAAAGCGTTATGTAGATTATCGTTCCGTTCCTCACCTCCTTCTCCTTCTCGTTCAGTTTCTCTGTCCCCGGGAGCCCTGTGAGGTTCAGCGGCGGGGCGCTGCGTCGACCTGCGGAGACAAGAAAGGAGAATGCTGCAGAGCTCTGAGCGGCCTGGCAGTGCCTGTTCCTTAGGTGTGTTATCGCGGGGGCAATTAAAACCCCATGAGGTTAGCCCAGTCCGATCCAGGGGTTTGCAGACAAGAGTTATTTAGGGATTAACATAAAACCTGCACCGATCTGCTAAAAGGTATGATTTTGCAACCGCTGTTGTTAAGCGCTGTGAACACTCGCGCGAGGACTCTGCGCTGTCAGCCCTGGGCCGCTGGCTTCTCGGAGGAGCTGACAGACAACAGCTTTGTGTCACCCTGGCACTGACTGTGGTTAAGCTGGGCTGTATCTCCTGACTGAACTGGGCCGGGGAGGTCAGCTCTGGGCAGAGGGTGCGCCCGGGTGTGCACAGCCTGCAGGACTAACGCCCAGCAGCTGGGGAGCCAGTGCCTCACAAGGATGCGGGCATTTATTTATTGGTGCGATTAGCAGCCAATTTCTCTGGCGTTGCTGGCAACTTCGTGAAGCAGTTTCCTTTAAATACAATGCAGATGCTGTAAAGCAAATGCAGTCGGTGGATTTATTTTCGCCTGTTAGGATAAACAGTACTGAAGGAAATCTCTATCGCAAGGTGCTCTGTTACCACTTTTGCTATTGTTTAGAACTTGGCTGAACTTGAACTGGTGCAGCTTAAACTCTCACAACAGCTGTATGCTTGCAGGTTTGGGGGTTTTTTATTTTCCTAATAGCTTTTTTTTTTTTTTCTTTTTTTTCTTAACTTCCAGAGCTCAGAACAAATCTAAGGTTACTTCTTTACATTTTTAGGAAGCCTGCTGCCCTGTCCTGTGGGTTGTGTATTTAGCACTGTTAGAGAGAGGTCTCTTTATCCCGGGAGTGACTTCCCGAATTTGGCAAAGTGACGAGATCTTGGGAAATCTGCAGCTCCATTTTTCCCAGGGTCTGTGCTGGCTGCTGCTCCAGACCCTGCCCTGTCTGCGTCCTGCCTCTGGGACTGGGGAGTCTGTCTCTTTCTGCTGTGCATCTGTAGGAAACAGATGGGAGTCAGGGTGCAGGGAGCCTGATCAGAGCGAGAACTGAAGGACTAGAGAGATGCTGGGGTAATGAGTCTCTGGTAGGTGCAGAGGAAGTTATTTCCCAGCGCTTTCCGTGGCCTGGAACGAGCGTGCTATGCCGAGACATGACAGAATTTGGTTGTACTGTTTTATAAACCTAGGAAATAACACACACGCAACGCTAAAGAAAACAGATTACGGCTGCAAAGTCAAGATCTCAAAATCTAGAAGTAAAGTTAAGCAACAATAATTTGCCTTCTTGTATATTCAGTATGATGCAGCCTCTAATTACACCGACGCGTGGCAGTTTTTCCGCAGTATCCTCGTCTTATTCAGCGCGCAGGATGTTTGCTTAATTAGCGGCTACATGCTATTTTGTTTGGGTTTTGTTCAACATGTGACACCGGTTGTAAATGCCACATGCTATCGGGAGTTCCACGGGCAAAACAATTCATGGGCTCTTCTCCTTCACGGGGCACTGAACACTTGACAAAAAACTGATGTACTTCTTCCCACTGTCCCTTCAGCTGGGGGGATGCTGTCCCCATGGCGTGGGCTCTAGATGCCCAGCCTGAATGAAATATGCTATGCTACTTTCTCTCCAAAATACCACATCCTAATGACCACCAAATATGTTTAACCACAGTGCACACTGCAGTGACTAACTGCTTGGTGCTCTTGACCCAAATTTCCACAGCTCCTGGCAGAAATGAGGAAGAACACATAGACTCGGTGTCCACCTCTGAGGAATTTGGTTCAACTGGTTTATCAGCATCTGCATAAAAACTGGATGTAGAGACTGAGCTAGAAACCAGTTTTCCCTGGCGACATTTAACAGCCTTATAGTAAAACTTTATCCTAGTCTCAATTGCTGCGTGCCACCCTGGCACGTCAACAAATGAGATGGGATTTTATAGAAGTCTTGTTCACGAGGGCTGACTGACCCCAAATCTGGCCTTACTGGGTGCTGAAAGAAGTAGGGGTCCCCTTAGTGGAAAAAAACCCTGCAGTTTGTGATGACAGAACTAAAGAATATAAAAGCATATTAATAGAAAAGGAAAACTGAGGTTGCCCAGCCATCTTGTGTCGTCTTGTTCTGGCACTCTGGGGGGCTTGATGCTGCTGCAGCCACTGCCTGCTTCTCAGGCTGCTGGGTTTTGGTATTCTGCCCTCCCAAATCTGCTTTCTGTCAGGTTTGTATTGCTATGCTACTTGCTATACAGCTTCATGAAAAACCTGGATTAGATTTAGCTTTTTAAAGCTAAAATTTTGTTCTCTTGTGAAAATTCTGTTCTTTCCTGCCACGTTCATGTAGCGTTAGGATGGGCTTGCCACCTGTAGTCAGGAGAATCTAGAAATTCATCAGAAACTCCTACAGTGGAAGGACTTGCAGATTGAGGTAATGTTGACTTAAGCAGCACTTAACCATGAGGCTTGAGGACACAAGCAAGAGTCCCTCTCCCGCTGGCTGCCAGGAGGAGACTACAGATCTACGGCTGGCTCTTCATCACACACCACCATCTAACAGTTACCTGAATTCGAAGGAACTGGTACCGTGGGAGTCAGGCCGGAATCACTGAAAAGAAAGGAAATTTTCAAATTGCCTTCATGTTTCTTTAAGAATAACTGCGTATATATTGGCCCTGGAACTACTTTTTCCCCGGGTTCTAACAATTACGCAATTCAACTTGCATAACCTGGGCCCCGATTCGAAGTCAATAGGATTTCTGAATATTCAGCACTCCCAGACTGAGGGCTGCATCTGAAACTTGTTTAAAAAAAAATAAATTAAAAAAAAAAAAAAGGCGAGGGGAAGGACACGCAATAAAAAATTCAGTGGAGACTGACTGGGGAATTACAAATCATCTTCTCAGCCCATGTGGCAAACAGGATGCGCTTCCTTCGCGTTGCAGCTCGCTCCTTAAATCAAAGTGCTTGTGCAGGGTGACGACACGTTAATAACGCTGCTACATCTAAAATCAGCTGAAACGTGTCAAGTGTCATCTGCGCCCTCGTTAAGATCCATACAGACCTCATTTCCCTCCACGACTTTATTAACAGCTGTTAAGTTCCTGAAATGTGAAATACTGATGTTTTGGAGCCCTTGCTATGCACTTCACAAGCACTACCAGCGTCACCCACGGTTTCTTGCCCCTCTGAATTGCGCCGACTGTTCCAACTGCGAAGTGGTGAAGTGTTTGTTGGTATCGCACAGAAAAACATTGTTTGATGCACCCGAGGTGTGTAAAACACCCAGCCTTACTGTGACCGTACATGTCGGCTTGTCGGCTGAGCCACTGCTGGCAGGCACTGCTGTCCTGGATGTACTGCAGGACTTCGGAGAGCATGGTGCGCTTCAGGCGCTCCTCGTCCCTCGTCTTCTTAAGGTGGTCGTACGTTCTGGCACCTACGGTGAACAGACACCACCTTCTCACCAGCTGCCTCGGTCAGAATTTCCAGACTGTTGTTTTTCTACTTTAGGAAGTAAGTGAGAAGCTGTTCTCTAGCTCTGGACCAGACTCTGCTGTTCTCTCTCGTAACGACTACTTGGCATTAGAGGGTATTAAGATTCCACCCTGCACCCCTCCCCCTGTTAATTTCAGGCCAAGCCCAAACAAAAACGGCTTCCATGATCCAATTCCAGGATCAGACAGGCCATTTCATTTATGGAGAAGTCTCAGGCCTCTCTCCAGATACCACGCTTGGCGATAACCGGTGTCCGGAGATAAAGTGCTGGAGACCACTGTGCTGTGACAGTTATTTATTTTCCTGAATCTTGTGCAAAGTGGTGGCTAAAGCAGAGCTCTGCTAGACGGCGCGTTCCCCAAGCTGATGGCTCCAAGGAGCTTTAAGAAAGCACAGCTGGACCGAAGCATTATTGCTAAAGGCTGGCTTGCTTAAAGAGCCAGGCAAGTGCACTTCCAAAATAAATGTCTTTTTATTCAACACATGGCTGCAGAATCATCCTTCTGCACCCTGATGAATGGGAATGGCCTGAATAATGCATCAGGTACTTACTACAGAAATTGGTGATTCCTGCTGCTCTGTATTCCTGCAGTCGCTTTATTTCCCTTCGCAGCTCAAATTCCACTGAAGGGAAAGCCAAAAAACAAAGGTGGGTCAGTGGGGCGGCAGCGAACTGTGGGGCGCTAGAGCATTGCTGGTTCCCATCCGTCTGCACGGTCGGGCCGTGAAGCCTGCAGAGCCACAGGCAGGGTTAACCTCTCTGCGCGCGTCTGGGTGCGCGTTGAGCTCAAACTCCCTCTGCCTAACGCTCCCTGATCGCGGATTTGAGCTGGCTTCTAGCATTTGTGTGCTCAGAGAATTTATTTTCTCTTTGTGCTTTGACAGTTCCTTTGCCATACCCTGGACAAGGCAAATAACAATAACGTAGGATTTCCGGAAGGCATTTCAGTAGGTTTGAAAAACTACTCCATCCAGGCTCCTTACGGCAGCAAATATTGTCTTTGAACTATGATTTTCATAACTGGACCTTCCAAAATTTTTCCTTGCAGACAACTCCTTTTCGGCAGTCGGGAAGATTAAGTGCCCATGTTTCCTTTGCTCGGAGATATTTAGTGCCTGTAGCTTTTATCAGCTGGCTTCCAGGCATTGCTTAGTTTTACAGTGAGCGAGCTGGCTCGTCTCGGATTTGTTTACTCCTCCTGCTGAGGAGATCTGTGTAATCCCTGCGCTTGACTGTCAGGTTAACTTGAGGACTTTGCTGACGCTACACCGACAAAAGCAGGTGGCAGGAGTAGCGCTCACAGGTGGGACTCGGGATTTTGCAGGGTCACACGATTGGTATTGCACACAAAATGCAGTCGCAAACTGTTTAAATGCTTTGCTCCTTCTAATGAGCGACAGTTTTCCCAGTTTAAGTCACAGAATTAAGCAGGATGTAGTGACTCGGACTGGAATTTGACTAGATGCATGCTGTGATTACACACAGAGATGACTGGGTGATGGAACAGTGCCTCTCCCTTTAAGGTAAGGGACATAATGACCGCTGTACCATCTAATTATGTACATGCACAGTAGTTTAACACGCTATCTTTCAAAGAATTCCCAGTTTGCTGCCAGCTCCGGGTCTCTCAATAGAGGCATAAATTTTAGGGATTTTGTTCTTTCAGTCCCAGTAAATGAATAGTGGTCTTTTGGTAAGAAAATACTCCTCCTAGCACGTGACCAGAACGTTCAGTCGACTGAGAAATCAAAGACCTCGGATGCAAGTTTAGCGGAAGAAACCACTCTGCTGCTCGTTTAATGTATCAAACCACAAATGTATTTGTTTTTCTGAGGTAGGTAGGTGGCAGAGGAGGAGAAAAACAACCTCCTGCCCTCCAGAAGTGGTATACATTTAGGAAAGACTGCAGATGATGCAACCCCTCATTATGCCTATTTATGCTAAAATCCTCAAAATACTTACACGCGTGGCTTTCAATGAACTTATCGTGCTCCACCGGTCCAAGAATTCGCGCAAACCGTCGCATTGTTTCGTAAAGGTCTTGAACTTCCTTTGGATATCGCCTTTCCAAAACTAGAGGGGAGGGGGGGAAAAAAGCAACAAGCCTTCTGACTCCTACTGCGAGAAGAAAATAAATTCAGGGGAAGCCCAAGTGACTACCAGCCTCTGAGAACCGCCCGTAGGTCCAGATTTGGTAGGCGCTGTGTGGCCGCTTTGGTGTCGTGGCTACAAATTGCTGAGTAAAAAGCAACAAAATGATACAGCCCTTAAAATGCTAAAAGCATAAAGGATGATATTTAATTGTTGTTTGATCATTTCTTGGAATAGTGAGATGAGGTTAAAAGGCCAAGAATTTCACCTTCACCCCTCTCCTTACTCAGCGGAGCCCGAAATGCTTCTGCAGAGCAATTCCAAGGCAATAACTGAAACACTGAGCTGGGAGTAGTTAGAGCCAGCAGGCTGGAAACAGTCGGGGCAGGAAACCTGCTGGAATTCAGACCATCTGAACGTGGTCCAGTATGAATCCACCAGACTGGTGCACTGGAAACAGTGAATGTGCAAAGTTTGGTTTCCTGAATAGAGGCCACTTTAAAGTTAAGCAGCTACACCAAATACTCACTCTGAAACTTTCTGAGGTTGATGAGGCCGTGATCTCTTATGATTCTGCAATTGAGAGCAAAATGGTATTAATAAAAGGCATTAGCTGATGTATTACCTCATAAATACAAAGAGTTCAGAAGAAACTTTGATTTAGACCATTGGGGGTCTAAAACTAAATATGTTTGAAATTTCCATAGCCCTTGAGCTGGCCAGCTGAGGAACGTGATGTAGGGATGGATTTAATCAGGGTGAACTTTGGATAGCGCTGTGCACCAGTCCAGCTCTGGCAGCACCAGGCACAAAGGGAGCTGCCGTTGCTTTCAAAGTTTGAAATTGCTGCTTTAGGCCCAGATTTTGCATCTACAGTGTCTTTTAACTTGTGTACCTTCCAAAACGGGAGGTATGGGAATGTCTCGTGAAGCAGGAGAGACAAATGTCCCTCTGCTCGAGCAAGGGTGAGAGCTGGACTGTGAATTTCACCCCTGGGAGCAGGGTGAAGGAATTTTCCTATGACAGCTTTGATTTTAAAAAGAGGAAGATGATTTGGGCAACTCATACGTTTGACATGCTCCTGTGACAGGAACAGAGTAAGAAGGCAGGTGAGAAATTTACGAGTGCATGACAAATACATCTGTCACAGGTCTCAGCAAATGGCACGTGGCCACCGCTGTGTGGCCGTTCGATAAACACCCGACTTTGCCTACGATAAAAGTTACCGGCAAGTTGGGCTCGTCAAGGTCAAGTTGGAATTTGCTCTACCAAATCCATTCTGTTTTCTGTAGTATGTGTAAAAGAATATTCCTGTCCCATGCAGAGAAGGCTTTCTGAGAGCGACATCGGCATTTTTATGTCATTTGCCAGATTTTTTGTCCCGTCCTGCCGTAGAAACTCTACAAAACCTGACACCGATTTCCATTATGCAGCTGAGCCGTGTGGCACTTTCTTTTAGTCGGATGGGATGTTATCACAAAGGAATTGTACCGCATAAATATTGTTATTTCTGAATTATAAAGAGCGAGGTCAACACCTATCAACTCTTGCCTGTCATTCAGCAGAACCGTGCTGTATTGTGAGGAGAAGGAACGGAGGAGTCTTACTCCCAATTACTAATTCTTCCAGCAGGGAGTAATACAGCAAGAGAGAATTTTAAATATTGAAGAAAGTATTTGGAAGTTATAAAAAAAAAAATTGAATTTAATGAATAGATTGAGTCATTCCAGAGAGCTGTCAAATGAACTGAATAAATTTATTCAAATTCACGTCAGCAATAGTTATCTTTGTTACATATTGTGGAAAACTAACTGATGGAGCACTAAGAACTAAAAATAATGATGTAAAGTTTTCTACGGAGAAAGTGGGGGGGGTCTAGCAATTAGTCACAGACTGGCAGAGCTTTTTTCTTCTCCCTCAAGTAGAAAATTAATTATGTGCAGTACACAGGGAATAAGAAGAACAGAGATCTGCCTCTTTTTCTGGTTCCTAGCCCTGGATCTGTGACCACTTTCCCGGATAGTATTTCAGTTTACCCTTCTGCAAAGCGGTTACGTGATCTCCTAAGGTAGAAGCCAAAAGCTCCGTCATTTATGTGCAACTGGATTTTGGGGTAGTAGTACGAAGAGTGCTGTGTCCATGGCTTTCATGCACTAAAAAGGACTGGAAAATGGGCTTTTCACAACTGATGACTTGTGTTGAGAGTTTGAAGGGGAGTTACGGTGCGCAGAGGTCCTTTATCAACCACATGTACAAATAGGTATCAGGGGCTGTTAGTCTGTGTTTTCTGGGCTGGTACCGTTGCCAAAGCCACGTGCCTGATCTAATCTGTGCACAGGGGGAGAACCACACGCCTGAGCTGAAGCCTGTCATGCAAATCTCATAGCCAAAGGTCTCTGCGCGTGGGAATTGTCTGAAGGATGCTGCAGGAAATCAATTACGTTTAGTATTAGGACAACACTGGGGACCAAACCACAGTAATGAAGCAAAGGAACACAGTTCTTGCTCGAAAACTCACTTTTTTCTTCTCTGTCTTTCCTTTAACCTGGAATGATAGATATCTACAACTGCAATCTTCAGAGCTGCAAAAGAATAGAAAATACAAAAAGATTACAGAATACGGAAGTAATCACTTCATTAGGCTAATTTTCAAGCCTTTGTGTTCATGGTAGGCTGAAATGATCGCTCTGCTTTGCTGTTTTAAAACTCCCGTGGCAATTTGACAGGGGCATAAAGTCACTGGCGACCACCCTTCTGCAGGCTACGCCTGCTACCTGCAGCAGCTTTCTTTTGCTTACTCCTCCCAAACGCATTCCTGCCTGTAAATGTGAACCTGGGTTGATTCTGAGAACTGTTTTCCTCTTCCTTTTTGGACTGTTTTACTATTAGCACTTCTTTGTTCCTTTGTGCATGCAATTATTAAGCATTCTTTCTCCTGAAAAGCAAATTTATCAGGTTTAAGAAGCTGAGGTGTCATCTTTGGACAAAGGCTTCTTTGCACAGAATAAGGAACTCCAAAAAGTAGAAGGACACATTTCGGAACTGTGATGATTCAAAGCAGCCTTTGCTCCAGTTCTTGAACATCTACAGGAGTTTAGCTTGTTAACTTCTACATTTATCTGTCTGCCAGAAGAACAAAGAGACTAGTTCAGGACAATGTGAAGAAGCACAGGAAAAAGGCATGCTCATTAGAAATCATATCCTTTTCAAAATCAAATCTGTCTGCAGTCTGGCTGATCCACTCTGAGATCCTTAGCTGCTTTTTCCTGTAACCATTAGGTTAATGAACTTTTTTGGTAAATTCTTGAAAGAAAAGATACGGGGACACCTATCACCCCCCCTTCCCTCATTTTGTTAAATAATGCAAAAAATCCTGGGTCATTAAATAAGTGTAGTGTTGGCTGGTTTCTCGCTCAGCTCTTTTTCCTTTACATTAATCATTCCAGTGTGCTCTCAGAAGGAAGGGGCTGAAGATTTGACGGTGGATTTACAGGCTGCAGGGACAACAAGCAGCTCTCTGAACTAAGCAAGAGCACGTCCCCTTCCAGCCCCCGGCGCAGAGCGAGCAGGGGTGGCCCGAGTGCCACAGAATCCTCTCCCTATACTTAACAAGAAAAAAGCAAAACTGATACTGGCAGTTTGTTGGTTGCACTCTCAGATAAATAATTAAAACTGCAATTATGTGGTTATGTGTCTGGTTTAAAATACGTATTTCTATGTAAAGCCCAGAGCCCACAGGAAACTCATCTGTGCAGCCTTCTGGGTAATAACATTTCCCACAGCCAGGGCCAGCTAAAGCCCAAAGCTCTGAGTATTCACTCGGGAGCCAACAGGTTTGAGTTACACTTGCTGATCCTGCGTTAGCAAAAAAACCCCATATTCAATTTATACAAACCCGATCTGATGTTGATCTAGGAGGAAAGGATTACCTACGAAGGTAGGAGGGGTGCTGTAACATTCTTACTTCTTTTTGCAAATTTCTGGCAGAACCGGAGCGTTCGAGACTCACCATGTATTTCCAGAAAGAGGTGTTTAAGTTTCCTACATTAAGAACAAGCACAGGTAGCAAATTCTCCTTCTGGCTTAAATGTGGGGACAAGATATTGGGCAAGGCAGCGGGTTAAACATGAATGAAATATCTTACTAAGTGTTGGAATTGGTGCCAATTTATGGAAAATATTTTTGTATTTTTAAGCCCTCTGTGAGCAAAGCTAACATGTTATTTTCTGGGGTTTGTGTGGGCAGAACTTAATAAGTACATGCAGAAAGTGCACCGGAGAACCTCTATAAATATCACAAGCAATTATGCACCTACAACCACTGCATTTGGATGCTTTCACCTGAGCACACAATATTCCAAACGAAATTATGATCGGATGGGGAGAGGAAGGAACATTCACGAGAACAAATGAAGGGAAAAAAATGGAGCTTCTGCTTACAGAAAAATTAGTATTTGCTGCCACATGCACTTCTGGAGGGGCTTTTGTTTTTAATAGACGTATTCACACAGGAACAGCCGATTACAAAATCTGGAATGCATGAATAACTCAGACTACTATACTGCTACGTGCTGCATCGAAATGAGAAAAGAGACGCTGTGCGAATGAAAGTGATTTGCCTGTGCTTTTCCCCATGGATTGTACTGGGGAGAGAGTTGTTTGTACTGGTCACTTAAGATAATCCAAGCTGACACCGCGTTCAAAGTGTCCATTCTGGGAAATGATAAGGTTCTTTGAGATGGTCAGAGCGGCTTTGAAGGATCCAATGATAGGCAGAAATTCAAGGCCCTTTTCTTCATTCCAAAAAAAATCAAAATATTTGGGTTTCTCAAGAGTGTGTCCGAAACAGTTTCTTTGCTTTTCATTCCTCTTCAGCCTCATTTGGTCTGCAAAGACTTTTCTGAACGCTAATGAGCGAGACCTTTGTTTCAGGCTAGCTAACCTGTTTGGCATGCAAGGCTCCAATAATGGGAAGAATGCAAACTAATCAAAGTAAACAGGCTGTGTATCCAGTGTGTGCCTCGCTCGATACAAACTTAACGGCTACAGTGCAAACTCACCCTCCCTAGAGGGAAGCAGGACCCCCGGCAGACAGCGTTATCTGCCCTCAGAGCATGTCAGGAGCTTCCACAAAAGAATAAACATCATGTAGTATTTAGAGGGACATCGACTGCCTCCTCTCTCTCACAAGGAAATTTCTCTACGGCACCGCCAGCTATGCAGTTTATTTCCACTCGCTTCTAAACTTGTGGTTTCAGCAATTGCTTTCCAGTGCTAGGAGTAAAAATCATTTGCATGAGAAGAAAAGGGGAGAAAAAGCTGGGGAAAAGGATAAATTACTGAGGTTATAATTCAGTCTGATGAAAACTTGTAATTCATGAAATATTCAAGCACTCTGGGCTGAATCAGATTTGTAACTGCTTGTTTCTTTTGATCTGTCCATTATGTTTTTGTTTAATGTATTTGCATGTGCAAGCACCGAATGAAAGTTAACAGTTCAAGCAGTTAACTGAAATACAAGAGGTTTCACACCGTTCCTACCACCTCAGCAGTACCAAGAAGTGAGTGAACCAGGTCTGTGCCCTCCTGTGCAGCGGGAGGAGCTGGGGAGCCAGCAGGTTCCCGTGCTCCTCATAAAGGCTGCCCAGGAGTCTTTTCACCTTGTATTAAATTGCACCTCCTGTCTCGTGGGAATACGGAGAGCTTGTTTGGAGTGACGCAGGAAAATAGAAGGGGGGGAACGCAAGGAGATCAGGAAACAGAGGGCAAGCGGCTCAGATCTAGAACTCTTTAGGCACAATTTTTATAAAGTGTTCAGAAAAGCAGAGTGCTGTGGAGGAATGGGAAGAAGGGGGAATTCTGTTCTGATGTTAAGCATCAAATATTCCAGGTTTGTGTGCGGCTTAGACACTGCAGTGCTGATCTGGGACTTGTGAAAGGAAAGAAAGAGGGACCTTTGAAATGATTCCGGTCGGTGTATTTGCAGAGTCTGGTTTGAGCAACTTGCAGAAAATGGAACATAAAAGTAGTTTTCAAAAGTTGATTTTGAACTCAGTGAGGTTCAATGTACGGCAGGAAAACAAGCTGAGGATTTTTTTCTCAAAGCTGATATTGAATCTATGCTGCAAGACCCCATTTGGGTTTCTCCAGGCTACCAAACGTGTTAAAACCCCACGTTAAGTCTTTACCTTTAGGAAAAAAAAAAGGTTTGCTGCTAGTCCAGCACAAATGTGTTGGGAGCAGGTGTGGAACACAGCCACGGGGCTGCTTTTCAAGGACATTTCTGTGAGATGTAGTGTAAGAGGCTTGCCAGTGGGCAGGGCTGGGGCCGAGAGGCACGCTGGAGCCGCTGCCTGGAAGCAGCGGGACAGGCACCCTTGGGAGAGGCTCCGAGAGCCTGGGCCCGCAGGGCTGCCTCCCAACCTCCCCCTGCTCACTAGAAAGTGCAAAGGTTTCTGTGCCTGCCTTCGGATGCAAATGTTGAGATATTTTCTACTGTATGAAATGCTACAGTTAGGTTGCAAAATATTCTCGAGCAAAGTCAGCATCTGAGCTCTTTAAAACTGCAGGACAGGGAGGCTGTGGCTCCTTCTTTTCTTTGCACTAAACTGGAGAAGGGAAGTTTTCTTTGAGAAAATTATTCTTTCTCTCCCTGAGATGCCTCGTGTAAGAGAAAAACAGCTGGCTAGACCCTGGGACTTCATTTTTTGAGAGGCGTTCTCTCTCACGTGGGCAGATCTAGGACAGCTGCGGGAAGGGAGATGCCAGAGTTCCTGAGCTAAGAGATGGAAAATGTAGTTGGTCACACTCCACAACCTCTGCCAAACAGTTTTCACAGGGCAAATGCCTGACAGCCTGTCCTAAATACTGAAGACAACTGAAGAATGGGCTAGAGAACACCCAATGAAATTATCAGGCAAAAGATTTAACAGACAGAAGGAAGTATTTTTTCACACAACACATAATTAAATTGTAGAGCTCCTAACTCAATTGCAGAACTCACTGCTACAGGATGTTAGGGGGGCAAAAGCACGAACAGATAGAGTTCTAACTGTAGTCAGCGAAGTTCCTGGAGGACAGCTCCTTTGGGCAAAGTGGTCTGAACACAACCTATGGCTCTAGAAGTCTCCCAGCTGACCAGTGCAGGAAATGTAGAAGATACGCCAGGAAAGGTATCTGCCTATACTTGTCTTTTCTTACATTCCTCTCCTGTGTGCCTGCTCTGGGTACTAACAGGACAGGACACCGAGAGACAGACCAGAGGGTCTGGCCCTAAATAGCTTCACGAGATTCTGAAGAGAAGAGGAAAGCTGGTTTTTGCATTCAGATTTGAGAGCTGAAGCAGGAGGCTGTAGGACATCCCTTAAACGGCTGAACTGTGCAGCGGGAGGAGGACGGGTGTGAGGGGTATGGAGACAGTGCTGGTAAACCAGCTTCAGTGAATAGGCGACTATCAAGGTACAGAATTAGGAGATTCATTTGCTTTTTCAGTTTACCAGCACTCAGAGTGTGACAAGGAAGCAAGAAAAACATATCTTTCAATAGTAATAAAAAGAAACAGCAGAGAGATGGCATGATGAATCCGTGCCATGTCCACAAGCCAGTCCCCCTGTTGATGTTTACTGAAAGAGAGACCGATGTACGGTTCTCATAACCTTTTTTGAGCCAAGGGAGTTTGCATTCCTTA
Organism: Ceryle rudis; assembly: GCA_033439905.1. Classification (NCBI taxonomy): domain Eukaryota; kingdom Metazoa; phylum Chordata; class Aves; order Coraciiformes; family Cerylidae; genus Ceryle; species Ceryle rudis. The sequence goes on from JAAGNO010012262.1 coordinate 24,589, forward strand.
AAGGTCTGTGTACACTGCACGCTAAATTTCAAACTGATTTTTTAAGTTCAGAAAGACTGTCTGTACGTAACAGGATTTGCCTGTCGCCGAGGGATGCTGAGGCTTTAGATGAGAACTGCCTGACATAGGTGGGAGAATTCTGAAGTATAAACCCAGTGCTTTGGAATGTGAGATGTACTTATAAATGCAGGGAAACATATGCTCTTTCCTCCTCTGTGGATTAAAACCTCATTTGAGTAACTCCTGTTATTTGCTGTTATTCAGGCGGCCATGCTCACGGAAACTCAGTAGCAGTAACTGGACTCACAGTTTTTTTGTTGTGAAGAGGATGGTTGTTTTAAGCTGTCACAGCTAAATCTACTATCACTCTGGGGGTGCACGTGTAACGCACGAAAACCCACACGGCTTCATGAGTGAACAGTTTCAGTGTGCTGCACGCGGCTCCTTGCTGCCTGTGTCAACACCTACCCCAATATCAGATTTCCTGAACTGACAGAGCTTAGGAAAGTGACTGATCTTCTGAGAAACTGGATATGGGAGGGAAAGGAGTGTTAGGAACAGAGACAAAGCGTTCCTCTTTGTGTAGAAGAACAAAAGTTGTGCCTTGCGATGAGAATGATGCCCACAAGCACTGTTTCAGCTGGGGAGGGGAAGGAATATCAAGGCATTGTTGTTTCTGGTTTTTAATAGGCCTGTAAGTTGGTTTGTTCAAACTCTGAGTACTCTTAACTTGTTTGCAGGCAAAGTGCTATCTCAGATACTTTGCTTCTACTTAGCTAAACTTCCTCTGGAGTTTCCACTGGATAAAACATCCCTTGTGTCTTTCCTAAAGAGATGCTTACTGCTGGTGGAGACTGTTTGATTTCAGTCATGCTCTACTTTACAACTGGCTACGTTTCACTACTGCACCAAGTGCGTTATCCTCTATGTAAAGTATGGCTGTTGATTGAGAGCTTATAAAAGAGATCTGAAGGTGAGGACCATAGAAATGCCAGTTTTTAAATCCCAGCACACAGAAATGAGATCGTTAAAAATGCATGTTCACCATTAAAAGGGTGTGTAGAGAAAAGGAGAGCCCCAGAAATGCTGTGTAGCCACCCTGAAACGTTGTGTGAGACAATGTACAGAAAGACAGGACTTACCGTGCAAAATGTCTGAATCATCTTCTACAAAATCGATATCTCTCAAATCCCATTCCGCGTAGTTGTCGAACTCCTGTTTAGAGGTGATTAATAAATTGTCACTAACTAGCACCGAAGAAATGGTGGCGTTTCAGTACACGCAGAAGTACTGACAACAGAGCTATTTACTCCTGGAGTCGTACGAGGTTCCATCCTCGAGCGACACACATCACAGGGGAGCTTTAACGAGGGAATGTGTGATCTGCACCCCCATGACGGGAAAGGGAACGAGATGCTGTGATAGGATAATGAGAATTAATCAGGTAATCTCCACGACTCCCACACTGTGGCGGAAATTGCGCTCGAATGTACAAAACCAAGCAGCCCCTATACGGTTGAGTTCATTGCTCCACGTACAGGAGCTTGTTTTGCAACAGGAACTGGGGCCCTGGGCCCGCAACTCTAAACACCGAAAACAATGCTGGTCTTTCAAGCGATCTTTGGATCAGGATCTCGTGTGCTTCTCTCAGGCGCATGAACTAGAAGCGTGCTGAAGCTGACCCCTTTGGCTCAGCATCCGGTTCACGGCATCTAGTGCGCTTACGTAAGGGCCATTCCCCACCGGACATCTGGTGGCAGCAGCAGCAGCCGCCTCGCAGCCCCTGCCCAGCCAGCCAGGGACTGTCCCACTCCCTCCCACAGCTCTGCAGACCTGCAGCGCCACCTCTCCAATTAAATCCTTGCGTTAATCACCCTCTCCCCACGCTTTACATAGGAGTAAAGATCTGTAGGCAGGGGCTAACAAGTGTGCAGTTTGATGATCCCGTATTCGGTGGTAAATTTGGAATAAGGGGGGAAGAGAGAGAGTCTCACCTCAACAAAGTCAGCTCTCGCTGGCATGTACCCAGCCATGTCCCTGGAGAGCAAGGAGTCAAAAGTCGGCCGTGGGGGATCATCAGCAGCTGAAAAAATAAAGGTTTTTAGTTCTTGTGTAGGATTTGGGGGTTCTCTTTTTAACGATCTGTAAATAGGTGTTTCTTTTGCAGGGAAAGTGGGAATAATTAGCTGAAGGAAAACACCCTGATTGGGCTTTTATTCACAAAAAGACTGAGTTCACCTGGGGAAAAATGCAGTAATCTGCGATCTGCAGAGTATTCTCAAAAGTCAAACACAGGAATTCAAGGCAATGAATAGGTTATAAAATGTAAACTCTACATTTCAGAGCTCAGCGCCCGCCCGGTAAACTCCTGCAGATCACTTGGGCTCAGCGTGCAGGTTCCTTTAGTTAATAGCAACAGGGGTGTTAAATCTGCCATCTTCTGGGTGCCATTTCCAGAGAGCTGCAATTAAAGCCACACAACTCGGAATTTCTACAGCGCTTCCCAACTGAGGAGCTCGGTGTTTTACAGACAGTCATGGGCCGGGGCTCACAACACACTTGTGAAGGAGCTGGGCATTATAAGTCCCATACCACAGCTAAAGCAAGCTGAGGCACGGAGAATTTGTCTTGGCCCAGGTCACATAAAAATAATCAATGACAGCCAGGGACAGAACCAAAATTGTCCAGTTCCTCCCGCTTTAGCTCTAACCACTTTATTGTGAAATTGAAGCCTCCAGATACCAAGCAGTCTTTTACCCAGCTGTTCTGGGGAGCTGTGTAAGGGAACAGCTGCTAGACTGGAGGAATTCTAAAGATGCTAAATTTAAGGAAAACTGAAAATGTGATAAAATTTCTGCAATTTCACAGACGCTTGTAAAAAGGTGTTTTTAGAGAGAGGTGTGAAATCAGCACAGCCTAAAGGGAAGGGGGTTAGGACCAATCACGTCAGCGGTTATGGCCAGTGCACAGCGGATCATCAGATGAAATGTTTTAGAGGTGGAACTCCCTTCTCAGCTAACATTGCCAGGCAGGGGCTGGGCAAGAAAAGGAACCCCCCCCCGGCGTCAGGGTGAGAGCTCACCCCGGTGTTTACCACGAAGGACACGCTGCAGTATCGTGCCACGCGCGAAGCAGCTTTGAGGCAGTGTCCCCTTCGCACAATACGCACACCCAGGCTTTGGCTGCGGTCATTTCTGAGTGACCATTTCCACCAGCCGTGCAGGAACTTCTGGTTGTGAGAACCTGCTGTCCGTACCAGACCATTCTGTTCCCTCCCTTTTCCTGCTGAACTGGCAGAGTGAAGAAAACCCTACAACTAACAGAACCCAAATTAGCCAGCGCAACAAGCTCTCCTTTTAGGAATGAAAGCAAACTGCACGTGTGGCTCACGCCTCTCTCCAAGGGCTGCTCATTCCCATTTTGGGGGAGCGGAGACCTTGCGGGGACGGTCCCTGCGTGTGCTCCGTGGGCCGGGGATACTCACGGTGGAAAGGAATGGCTGTTTCGTTGTGCTGTGCCTCCTCTGCCTGCTTCAGGTTCAGTAACGTGGATGCAAACAAGGGATTGTTGATAAAGTGTTTCATATAATGTTTCTCACATTCCTCCTTGGATTTTGTACACATCTGGTTGGCTACGTCCTGCCTGAAGTGGGGAGAGGGGGAGGCTTAGGGTGAAGAACGCAGAAATGTTGAGGGTTTTCTGTAGCAGGAAAAGATCATTTTGGACAAGAGATTGATCACGTCGTGTGCAGAGAATTGATCTGCGACGGCGTCTGGATTCACGTTCTGTGCACCAACACTGAGCCAATACTCGCACGTGGGATACAGTGCTGGTGGTCGTGAGCAATGCAATTCACTCTCTTTACATGAGAGACTCCCTGACTGATGGAATGTACCAAATCTTTTGTATGTTTGAAATCTAGTACTGTTGAGGGACGTTTTAGGCTGTTGGGCAGTGATAGGTCTGGAGGGGATGGATTATAACTAGAGAGAGGTCGATTCAGGTCAGACATTAGGAAGAAGTTCTTCACCCTGAGGGTGGGGAGACACTGGAACGGGTTGCCCAGAGAGGTGGTGGAAGCCCCATCCTTGGAGGTTTTTAAGCCCAGGCTGGATGGGGCTCTGAGCAACCTGCTCTAGTGGGAGGTGTCCCTGCCCATGGCAGGGGGGTTGAAACCAGATGATCTTTAAGGTCCCTTCCAACCCTGACAGTTCTAGGATTCAAGGGGATTTTATACATTTTATCAGCTCCAGGTAATGTTAAGCTCTAAGTCTGGAACTGCATTCTGCTTCTCAAGTTTCTCTTGTGAATCCAACTGGATAGTGGTTTCCCCTTTCGTGCAGCGATGTTCAGCGGGGTTTTTTTGCAACACCAAAATGGTTGTACGAAACATATTCTAGAAATCCTTGCCAAACTCTCTTGGCAAAGTGGTTGACTAGAATCATGAAGTATTTTGTCTTCATAAAACGGCTGTGGAAGTTGAGGACTTGGAAAAAAAAAAAAAAAATTAATCCAGCAGCAGCAATCATTTTCATTTCTCTTAAACAAAAAAAAACCTGGATGCAAGGGATTCCAGGAAGAAAAGTCACTTTTTCCTTTATTTGATAAAGGCTGAAAAAAAGCCAAGTGTTTAAGGAAAAAGTTAAGATTACTTGCATTGCTAAGTAGGACAAAGTGTACCAGGCAGCACACTTGCAGAACACAACTGCAACCAGTTTTCAGTCTTAATTATGACAGCAGTGTGCACGTAAGAACTCGCAGTTCTGTTCCAGTGGAGTCGGAGTTCTGTGCTTTTAATACAGCTCTTCTTTCACGGAGGACAAGAGAGGTAGCTCATGACTACAGATCTCTACTTACAAAAGCATAAAAATCCTGCAGCAACAGAACAATGTAAAAATGCTGTGTTTTTCCCAGTGCCCTGTAGGGCAGAGAAGCAGAAAACCTCCAAAAAAAAAAAGAATACCTGGCTAGACAACTGTAACCAAACTGAAACCACACACAAGAAAAGAAATTCTGTAGTTTTTTTACAGAGGAGTAAACTGAGGCACGGAAAAATCTGTGCAACAGTTGAGCTCTTTCAAAGCCTACTGACTTGAATGTGAACTGAGGGAATCTTGTACTCGTCGGGAGGTGCCCTGCATCTCACAAGAAGCCTTTAACAATTTCCTTGTATATCTAAAAGCAAACCTGAAACTGAAAACAGAATCTGCTACCCCAGTCTTCCACTTCAGCTGCTAAATTAGTGTCTTGCCCACAGTAAGTCATGTAACATTCAGTGTGCAGTGACGTATTCAACAGTAAGAACCAGTGAAACGAACGGAAAAACCACCCGTCGTTCACGGAAGCTGGCTGAACCACTGAATTCTCACCAGTTTCCAAATCCACAGTCCATTACAGCTTCCAGGAGAGCCATTTCCTCTTGAGCTGTCCAGTTAGGATCCAGGACAGGGAAATCAGAAGTCTGGAGAAGAAAGAAAGCAAATCAGACTGCTGGGATCCACTGTTATAATCCACCACTCAAGAAGCAAAGGAGTTCTGAACGACAGGGCAAGACAGCATAGAATGCTGGTACTTTCAATCTTTTACTGTGTCCCAAGAAACCTGATCAAATAACACTGTTGAATTATTTAGGCCAGTGGGTCATCAACTCCAGTAACAACTCGTTTGTCGCTACAGCTCTTCTGAGGATACTCTCGTGTGTTGCATCTACCAGCTCTAATTCAACAACGTTATGCTACGAAACAGTACAAATTACTGAAGACTTTAAAAATGATTAATTTGGGGGAAGAAAACGGATGAGAGGACCAGAAGCTGGAAGCCTAGTGAGATGCTATCTAAGCACAATAAAAAAGTGTAGCTTGAAACGTGTCCGCTATTCCCTTCTGTTCCAGGTGGATATATATTTCTTTGCTCTAAGGAAGACTTTTTCTGTTTGGTTTGGTTTTGTTTTTTTTTTTTTTAATAGTTCTAAACCTCTGAATCAAAGAATTGTATCACTTAACCTTTCCGTGCAATATTACTAAGCAAGGGTCTAACTGGTGGGAGCTACGCAAGCTCAAGATTGAGTAGGTGTTATCTGAAAGGAATATTTACCATTATCTCATAAGTATGATCGCTTTGATGCTTCTTGTATTCAAATCCTCGCGTGAAACACTGTGGAACAAAAGATTACCAGTATGTTAGTCACTTCCTTTTTTCCTTTTATCCTCTGACCGCTGGCTCTCCAAAGCTGACCACCCGATCTGCTGAAAAAGAGAGTATTTTTCTTCCTGATTTCATCGTAGAAAAAACATAAATTGGTAGAAAAATCCACGTTAGAGTTGTGTTAAATCTGACTTTGTATCTTATGCGTTTTTTGCGCCAAGACGTCGCTCCTGTGAGCCGACACCTTTTTCTGTTAAGTATTCGTGGCAAAGTTTGGCAGGTGTAAGAAGCCTGGTGTCTGTTTTGAAGTGGATCACCCCAGGAAGAGAGCACAGAGCATTTCTCAAGTACTGAAAATGCAGTTTCCCTTTAGTCTTTGGTTTTCTGCTTAAAAAGCACCAGCAGGGGTTGCAGCTATTTTCAAGTTACATTTCTGTTTGGGGTTTTTTTTTGAAGTATAGGTAAAAGAAACAAAAATACACCAACTCATACTTTGTTTACTGGGTGTATTTTGCACGTATCTGAGCGCGGGGCTAAGCTCCTTTTTCAGTTTTAGAGTTTATTGCCATTTGTTACTCATAAATAATGCAAACTCAGTTATTTAATAATTAAAACTAGCAGCGCGTTCAGTGGTTATCAGATCACATATATAACTTTGAAAGAACTGTATCTGGTCACAAACAATTACTGTCGATATTTTAAGCTTTCCTCAAATTTTCTTTTCCATTTGGGAGGAAAAAACCAACGTGCGGTGACAGGGAAGGGGTGTTTCTGGATGGCTTTTCTTTTCTCCGCCACAAAGTGACGGAAGCGACACCCCTCCAGGCGTGCAGCGGCACGCTCCCGTACGCAGTCGGGCCGCCCGCACGGTAGCTTTGGCTGCCTTCACAAAGATCTCCTTCAGCTGCTCACGCCTCAGTTCTTCGGCCTCCAACATTTTCTTTGTCATTTCCCTGTCCCTGAGCAAATAACTGTGTTGATACAAGTTTACCGAGACCAGATATTCATGTGTTTCTGGAGCGGGTTGGCACCGGACAGGCTGTGGATGAATTCCACATAAAGCCTTTGCTTTTATCCTTGCACTCACCTGCAAACACAGGAGGAAGGGAGGAGGCCCACACTCAGCACACTTAACGTAGGGCTCCGTGAGGTACGAAGAGCAACCTCGGCACGGGGGCTTATCGAAAGGGTCATCTGTGAAGCCAAAAGTAAACCTCATGCAACACAAACAAAGCACTGGTTTCGCAATCACCTCAACTCACTCGTGGACAGTAATTTTAAGTGAATTCAACTGGTATACAACCTCTTTCCTACTGCAGCTTCTCCAAATATATATGAAGTTCCTTAAAAAGTTGAAAGGAAGTGAGATGCTGGCACTCTGCTCGGATTGCTGACCGAGGAATGAAACGCTGCCCTGTGAGTTTTACTTATTTTGTTCGTTGCAAAGTAGCCCAAGTAAGTAGACTGTCAAGTTATAAGCCATGTTTTTCCAAGAAGATGGATTTGAACGAGCCAAGCTACAAAAAGCAGGTAGAAAAAAAAGACCTGAATTCCCACCAAATCATTCACGTACTCGTGCTCTTGAGAATTGGAATAAAGAAGTGGCCCTGTGGACCCAACAGTGCTAGTTTTTTGTTTCCCCCCGCTAACGGCCACTCATATCTTTAAACAACGGCAAACACTTTCCAAATGTCATCTGGTGGTACTTACTACTGAAGGAGGCCAAGCGCTCCATTGCTCTTCCTCGGTGGTGTTCTTGCTCCTCTGAGTAGAACCCGTGTTGCCTGCAAGCCCGTAGCGTAAGCCTTGCCCCGACCAGCGTGTCCAAAAGGGTATTCTCTCCCCGCAGACGTCTCTCTCGCAGCCCTCGCAGGTGAAATCCTCCGAGAGCGTTCTGAACACAAAAGCATGAGTTCTGTCAGCCGTCTTTGTAACCACCTGACGTGGCCAAGAGTCCGTCTGCGGATGGGGCGCGACGGGACAGAGTGTAAGAGGAGCTGAGAAGGGGTGGGGATATCGGCCGGTCCCGAACCGAGGCTTTCTGTGGCAACAGATGCGCCGAGCACAGCTGGGAACAGCTGGGCACAAAAGTGTTTTGCACCTCCAAGAAGCACGGGGAAGAGAATGAGCGGGTCAGAGGTGGCACAGGCGTGGCAGTGCATAAATCTACCGTGCTGGTGTCAACCGCGGCTTTGGCATTGACTGTGTGTGTGGCAGCTCCTGTGAGCAGGGCTGGTTCACCAGCACCCGCACAGCCAGGCTCTGCCCTGCCAGCCTCTCTCAGGGGACCCGAGTCATTTTCCATTGTAGGATCACTAACGTGTCTCACTTTTACATGGTATTTTTGCTGGGAATGGCTCAGACTTCTCTCAGGACCGCATAACCCACTCCCCCCATCCACTCCCCACTCCCATATA
>JAAGNO010012263.1:0-10250 GCA_033439905.1 Ceryle rudis
GCGGGCCCGGTGTGGGAGGACGAGCGCGTCGTGTCGCGTCCGTGCCGCAGGAGGGCTGCTTGCCGTCGTTCCGCGCTGGGAATGGAGAAAGACTAATGTCAGTGCAAGTACTTAAAAAAAAAAAAAAGTTATTGCACGTACTATGGGAAATGAGGAATTTAATATCTTAATAATAACAGGTAGGATAAATCCTTCTGCGGCTGCTGTCAGCTGGCTCTGTTAGAGGCAGTTGTTACTTCGTAACTATTTATTCTCTCCTTTATTCCCCGCGATACATGCAGGTGCGCATTTTAAGAAATAATAAATCAGATTGCCTTTGACTCTCCAGGCTGCTTTCTTTAGAAGCTCCCCACCTTTCCACTGGTAATATATGCAACATGTATGGAGTGATAGCACTTTTTTCTTTGAGGGACCTTTTATTTAGGGCAGTGTAGCCCTTTTGCTGGGCTGGTTTATACTGCATGTTCCATGTATACAGTTATTGCAGGTGGTTAAAGGATTATCTGGATTTTCTGTCCTACCTTCATCAGAATTACTTTAGTGGGTGTCTGCTTTTAAGACTGTTGCATTGATGGCCTGGTTTGAAGGTCCTTGGACTAAGTTGGATGGACCTTAGCTAAAATGCTGGATCTTTCAAAATACAGCTGAAGAATTTTGAGTTTTTTAAAAGAGGAGGGAAAAAAAAATCTGGAAACAATTCTGCTAATATTTTTTTTTTCTTGTAAAAGGGTACCTTTGTAAATGAGAATTTCTTCCTACGTTGTGCTCATTCTTCTCACCCTTTCCCCAAGTATCAAAAGGAACTAGAAGTATATTTGGTTAAATTTTTTTAATTGTTTCTAAATAAAACAGGCAATGGAATTTTCCTGCTTTAAATTTGACCAGAGAAACTTAGTGAGCCTCTCTATGTGGTTTTTTAAAACCTTAAAAACCAGCAAGGTGTATATGTGTATTCTCTCCATCATTTCTGCGGTATTGTGTTTGCTTCAAAAATAAGCCATCTGGCATGAACACGAGGTGCACAAGAATATTTCCAGGTGGTTCTGGCCTCACTGAAGTCAAGAAGATTCTGATGTTTCCTGCAGTCGAGCTGTGATCTTCAGAAGAAGAGCTTCCAGGAGATGTTGGAAATATTTGAAGAGTCGGCAAGCCTGATATGTAAAAATGCTTCTCGGGGATAGCCTAGGAAAAGCATGAATTTTACCTACTGCTGTAACTCAGAACAAGTTAGGCAAGGTTAATTACAGCATAATAGGGTTTGATTTAGCTGGGAATTAGGGTATGGTGGCTGCTAGCAGTGTTTCTCAAACTGCAAGGCTGGCCTCCTTAGGCAAGCTTACACAAGCCCAAGGCAAATGGAAAAACACACTTTGTCTGGGACTTGGCAAAGGTAGAACCCCCACATCTATTAAGGATGATTCCTCATTTGCCAAGGCAAAAATTGAAATGCTCTCCCAAGGAAAAGATTAATGATGTGTCCCACTTAAGGGTCTGATGATTCAATACCATTCTGTCTGGGTTCTAATATATGGCACTCATTATCAGTGTCTTTGAGCACTTCCCAAATATTTAAAAAGAAATAACACTAGTGTTCTGCACACACAATTCTCATTAATTTCAGGGGGTGTTGTGAATGTTTAAACACAGCAGAGCAGAGCCCTGAAGAGTTGAAAACAGACTTGCAAAACACTGTGGGATAGATCCACAGCTGGCTTGAATTGGCACAACCCTGTTAACTTGTGTGGAGCTACACTGGTTTATAAAAGCTGGGATTTGACCCAGAGTGTTTCCTGCTCCACCTCCAGTTTAAAAGGCTGACCCTCTCAGCTGACTGTGTCCAAGCTGTCCTCTGGCTTCAGTGTGAATGTGAACTGTATGAAGTAAGGTTTACTGTTTCCAGGGAATCCTTTTTGCTTCTTCTTCATACAGCTCAAGATGATGGAAGTGGTGGGGTTTTTTTTCCTGTGTTTGAGTGCAGTTTTCCCTGAAAAAGATTGAAAGAAACCTGTCTGATAGGGGTAAGAAAAGAGTTTGGTTTTTTTTTCAGGATAGCATCAGTCATTCTGGAAGAGCAAACCCGTGGGGGAGGTTCTGCTTACACAAAGAGAAAACCTTGGTGTATTGGGTTGTCCATGTCAAGACAAACCTCTACTGATTACGTACAGAAACTGATGTTTCATTATGATCTGTGGATGAAATTGGGGAGTATCAAAATGTTACTGGAACATGTCTTTTATGTGTGTTTTATTCTGTGACATTTTAAAGGTATGGAATCAGGTTGACTTTTAACCATTGTTTTTACGCTCTCAGACTGGGTGAACTCATGATGACAGGCTTGTGGTTCTCATGAACTGGCAGTAAGCCATGTGGATGAACAAACAAACAAACAAAAATCCCCAGCAAATAGGCAGTGAAAACCTCTAGGCAAGCAGCCCTTCCTTGTGAAATAGTCTAAGCTGAGCAAAAGCCTGAGGGGTTGAAGGGAGGAGACTCATTTAGTAAAATGTTGCCCCGCAGTTGCAGAGCATGTCTTTAGCTCTTACTATTAACATCTCAGACAATGCTCCAGTTCCTTACCCTGCAATCTTGGCCTTTTCATAATAACATTTAATGGTTTTTGTTTTTTTGTTTTTTTTTTTTTTTTACTCTCTTTTAAAATTAATAGCATAGGTATTATGGCCAGACTGGAAGCATAGGTAGATTAAACATTCTGGTTCTGGACTAACCCACGGACTAAGGAGGTGTTTCTCATTGTCTGCTCTTCTCGAGAACAGGAAGTAGAAGCACATTCCTCCCTCCCCACCCTTTTCTGTAGGCAGCTTAATGCTTTGGCAGTATCTTATAGTTTCAGCATACACACAAATACATTGAATGGGATGCTGATTGGCCAGAGATTTGGGTGGCAACACCTAGTAAAGTATGTGTTCAAATGAAATTCACCTTTGAATTAAGAAAGGTGGGTTTCGGATTGCACTTTCTGTCATCTGCTGAATAGTGCCACTCTGCATAGGAGCAATCTAGATGCTGGTGTTTCTCGGCTGTTGAGTAATGCTGTAACCAGGACATCCTAGACATCATACTTAGGTTCTTGAAAAAGAAGTAGTTTCATCTCTAGAAGACCTTAAAATTAACAGTAAAAAGCTGGTTTATGAAATTCTAATATGAAAAAAATATTTCTAGACACAGTAGTCAACATTCACAAACGGCTTCTGGGATGGTACTAGCAATGTTGTTCACACGATAGTTTCCATACTGAGAGAGCAGGCATCCACCACTTCATGCATCAGAAATTCTTAGGCCTGACCTGATCTTTTGATTTATTGACCAAGGGGAGAGAAGAGGCTCACCCACTGCTGGCAACTTCCAATCCTGTAGAAGTGAATTAATGGCTATGTAATTGGTGCCCATGTAAATTGGTGTGTGGTTTCCGTAATTGGTGCCCATGTAAAGTGGTGTATGGTCTTCTATTTCTGTGTAGCTTTACCAGTTTACCCCAATTCAGGTGCAGATCTTGAAATTATTTCTCCCTGCAAGTCATTTGGAGCTCAAAACTGATGATGAAGAATGCAGATTTTATTTTTTTTAACTGTATTTTCCAAATACAGTTAATTGTCCATGTCAGTGATGGCATTTCCATAAGATAAATAGGATGACAAAGTCTGTGATTGATAACAATCAAGGCATTACTTTTTTTTTTTGCTAGACGATTTGTTTCTGTTTCTGAAAAAAAAATATTATCTGGTAACCTGTGATTTTAGAATTTGCATGACTTTCATTTTAAATTAATTCATAGTATCCAGCAATTTATACTGGTAGCTGATGAATGCTGGTGATCATCTCACTGTTTTTTGTTCTACCTCTGATATGGAGACCAGTGATTTATATCTCCCTTTATCTTAGATGGCTTCATGACATCTTTTTGATGTTCTTAGACAGACTCGGCTCTCAGATAATGGTTTTTACTGGTATCTGGGAGTACCAGTAAAGGGAATGCCTTTTGAAAACATTAATTCCTATGAACATGTCTGCCAAGTTTGTAATATCTACTGGGTTTTTTTGTGGCAAATTTGAGTCCCAGTGGGGTGGGAGTGTAGCAGTATTTGAAGCTAGAATAGTGTTCTGCCATTTTACCTTTTATTGGACTCTTGAATATGGTTCGCCTGAAAGAACTTAAATATCTAGTTGCCTGAACTAACTTTATGGTTGTTATTGCAAACAAATGGCCATTCTCAGGTGCAATTCATCTCATCATCTTAAACTAGATGGCTGAAGTTAGTGACACTCATTCTACCCTAAAAGTACTTGTTTCTCTTAGTTTACTGGAAAGTGGGGCAGCATCACTAAATCAGCCACGAGACTTACACATTGTGGACTACGGTGAATTAAACCCCTTTGTGAATCTCTCTGCAGTCTCGGTCCTGTACAAACCCTCTATCTGTACATAGCTGCTCTGCTCTGTTGGTTATATCCATGTTATTCCTCTGCGGCTAGGTTTATGTGAACCTTTTTGCTTGCCTCCTGGAGTGCAGTGGGAAGCAATTTTTAGAACAAGGGGCACTAAAATTAGAAATAATTCAGTGACACTTTTATAGTAACCGCATGCAGGAGTACTTGTTCTGTAGTTGTTTAACCTTCATGGTATCATAAAACAGCTGTAGAGCTGGTTTTGGTGTCAAGATGAAATAAATTTATAATGTTTAGTTACACCATTTCATGAGTTTTACACAGAACTATTTTTGCTGGTTGCTTTTTTCCTGACTCCATCAGAAATAGGGACTGGGAGAATTGCCATCAAACCAAAAGCCCCAAATGTTTTTTTGGGGGTGTGGTTTGGTTTTGGTTTTGTTTTTTTTTTTTTTTTTTTTTTTTTCTTTTTTTTCCCCAGGAACATCGTGCAGAGTTGATCTGGATTAACACCCAAAGTGTAGTATATTGTCCCTTTATTTATTTTAGGCAGTTTTAATCTCTTCTAGCAGATGTCATCTTTTCTGGGTCTTGCAGCATAGCCAACCTTGTGAACCAGTTTTGTGTTGATGGTTCATTGATTGCTCTGGTATTTTAATCCCAACTACCTTGTTATCTGGTTTTGTTCCTTGTTAGCTTATTTTGTTAGATATTTTTTACCCCAAAGGCTTCAGCTCAAGGATTCGTGTGATTTAAGGATGACTGAGAATCTTTATTTAAGACAGTTCCTAGCTCTCATTGTGGCAGAAGAGCTTGAAATAGTAATCTGAAAACAGAGAAGTGCTCAGAAACTGGTAAACAGATGGAATCAAAGCCATTTTTTGCTCTCCTGACTTTTGTTGTAGGGTGGGGATGGATGATTCATTATGTTCCTTTTCTTTTCCCCCCTTTCATTTTCTTAATGCTTGGAATTGGCAATATTGCATTGTAATAAGCCTCTAAATATGTTCTCTATTAATATTATGACATGCAAACAGAAAGCCAAATCTTTTCTCTTTCACATGGGCTTAAAACTAGGAAAACACCAGCTATTTGTGTACAGTGATGGAACAGAATAAATAAACAAAAGATACTAAAACTGGTACAATGACCAGTGCATTTGTCATTTCAGGTGAAACCAGTGATTCCCAATCCCAAATGCTGTACGACCCAACCTGTGTTTTCCTGGGCACCTTAATGCCTCATTGTGGATGGATGGGATCCAAAAGATGATTTAGAATTAGAAGGAAAAATCTGACAGGATTTTTATTCCAACTTTATCCTTCCACTTATTACAGCCTATATGTAAACTTGCCACATCAGTCCTTGCTTACCCTGCCACATTCGCACAGCTTGATGTGTACTCAGCAGAGTTGTGCAGGTTTCTTTGGGGACCACTGTTGGCTTCATACCTCATCAACACACTGCCAAATACTAAAGGTAAAGTGGTGGCATCCAAGCTCCCTGTAACCAGATTCAGATGTAAAATTGTAAAAGGCAGTTTTGTGCACATGTCAAATTAAACAATAGTGTTTTGTTGTTTTCATAGACTCAAAGTTTATAAGGCCAGAAGAGGATATTCACATGACACTAATTTTAGAATGCATGTGTGAGAGGCTTATCTTCCCAGACATCTCCAGAGGGAGGACAGAGGACTGTAGTCAGGCTCCTGGACAGAATCCCCTTTGCTATAAAGGCAGTGGAGAAGACAGGCTTCACTCAAATGCATGTCAGGAGGCAGTGTGAATGCCTTCCCCTGGGATAAGCTAGTTCCCTCTCTTGCATAACACTGTTAATAGGGTGTCCCTGGAATATTTATGGTTTGGAGTGGAACGCATCTTTTACAAAGACATGTGGTCCAATTGAAAAAATAAGGCAATTTCCAGACTTTCTAAAATAAACAGGAGATTCATCACGTATAATAATGTTGTTCATGTCTTCCCTCCCTATTTTTATTTCCCCATTAAATACAAACATATTTTTCCTGGCTCTTCTTATGCATTCCATTTTGTAATAAGGGTTTGAAGAGAAAACAGAGTGACCACTCTACTTTAAAAACAGGCACTGGATTTTTATGTTTGTGCAGACTGTGTATTAAACTTCTAATATCCCAGCCAGCACCTTGCAAATTCACGCCTGTCCATTCCCAGAGCCTAAACTTAGCACCAGAATCCATATTTAGACCTATTGTAAGTGGTCTAGAAAGTCAACATGCAAGATGCTGCATCTCTCAGCCTGTCAGCATCCAGGAACACGACATTGCTGGTATTCACTTGCTGGTCAATTCACATCACATCTGGGCTGCTGTTAGTCTGAATCCATACAACCATTACTTCAGATGCTATTTCCTGATACTGTAGTGATCAGAGAACAGTGTTTCTATCACAGAAGTTCCATCCTGGGGATGAAGCTGTGAATTATTATTACTTGTTATTCATTGATCAATAAAAACAAATACAAAATATGTTTGCATAGAACTATATTTCTTGATGGAAAAGGACATAACTAACCTGGCTTTGGGTGGCTTCCTTCTGAGAGCAAGTATCAATGATCTTCCATGTACTGTCAATTCCAGGAGGAGCCTAGATTAAGACTTTCATATAATGTCTCTTGAGAAATTTTCTGAATGTAATAGTAGTAATAAAAAAGTTGTTGCCCATCTTCCTAAAAGAGCTGACTTTTCAGCACAGCTAAGCATTGTACAAGAGATGCCTTTTACTGGTGGTAGCAACTGCTATGTCATGGGATAGAAAATCATTCAGAGGAATAAGGAGACACCTCTGGGACCTGTGTACCTGTAACTGGTTTGCCACATTTAGCTATACCAGCATTAATATAACTGAGGCAGTTAAGATAAAATAGCACTATGAGCTGACATAATTGTAACAGCAAACTATCCACTCCTGTGCCCCTCCTTCTGATATGTGGGTTGTTAGCAAAAATAACCCAACAAAACCAAAAACAAAGGGACATTTTTTTTTTTTTTTGGTGGCAGCACATGCCATGTCACCCTATGTGTCCAAGCAGTAGAGAGAGTACAGAACTGTTGAAGTCACAGTGGTTTAGACTCAGCCAGTGTATTGGGTTTGCATGGCAAGGTTTTGGTAGCAGGGGGACTACAGGGGTAGCTTCTGTGAGAAGAATCCCCCATGTCTGACAGAGCCAATGCCAAATGGCTTCAAGACAGACCTTCTGCTGCAAAGGCCAAGACTGTCAGCAACAATGGTAGTGTCTCTGTGATAACGTATTTAAGAAGGGGGGAAAGTTGCTGTGTGAGAGCAATTTCAGTTGAAGAGAGGAGTGAGAATATGTGAGAGAAATACCGCTGCAGACGTGTCAGTGATGAAGGAAATGGGAGGAGATGCTTCAGGCACTGGAGCAGAGATTCCCCTGCAGCCCTTGGTGAAGACCATGGTAATGCAGCCTGTGCTTCTGTGGGCCATGGAGGTCCATGCTGGAACAGATATCTACCTGTAGCCCATTAAGAACCCATGCCAGAGCAAGTGGATGCCAGTATGAGAGAGACAAAGAGCTCTTCCCTTTGTCCACAGCAGTCCATAACTTCTAGACTGGCTTTCTAGAACTCTGGCAAAGGGTATAGGAAGCACTGGAGCTCATGGTCATTTTGCCATGTCTTGTAGACTGCTGCTTTAGACAACTGCTTACTTTGCCTATAGCTGGAGCTGGTACTGTTCTTCATTGCCTCCATGTTTATTGCCTGCTGGTTCAGCACAGGAGCCTCATATACCAGTAAAGTACTTGTAGCTTGAGAATGTCTGAGTCTGAGTGGATACAGAGGGAGTTCTTTTCTAGTTAAGTGAACCATTTTTAGTTTTAAGTGTAATATTATGCAAGAACCTATCATCACTCTTTGTGTCATAGGCTCTCCAGCAATGTTTTCCATGTGCAAGACTGATGCTCCCACACCCCCTTTCTGCCTTGTTTCGCAGAAAACTGCATTCATTCTCTTTTGCTGTTTCAGGCTGTCAGCATCCTGACACTGCTTCAGCTCTTCACCCTTTCTATCCTATTTCAGAGATAATACAATATACGGCCAAACTTCAGCACAGAAGTTGAATAACACAAAAAAAAGGTTTTCTGAAGAAGGCCCATCAATGAATTGGCTGGTCTAGCCTCTTGCTTTTAAAACTTCCTTTATAAAGCACCATAATGCAGGACAAGGAAAAGAAAAAAAAAAAAAAAAAAGAAACATCATCATCAATGTTCCTCTGACGCATTTGTTTATTATGATATGTGTTCTAGTAGGACTTCTTCTAATGTGTAGAAGGCATGGCTAAATTACAGCAGTTGTCATGCAGGTATTGCCTGGTCTACTAGACTTCAGTCCTTCTTGGCAGCTGTCATTTCTTTGGTGGCTCTCTTAGCTCTTGAGTTTGGGTTTTGAGCAGCATCCTTGGAGCAAACATCAGAGCAGGGTGCAGGTTCCCGGGTGGTTCCTGGAAGAGCAGTGCCATCTGCTGAGAGCGGGAAGCTGCTGCGCTGGGTCGAGACTCCCGGCGGCTCTTGGAGCACTGCTGATCCTCTTTGTTTTACGTTTGTTTGAGCTTTGGGATTCAAGCTCCTCTAGTGTAGTTCTCAGGATTCCCAGTATTTCTCAGTCAGAAAGCTCCTGCCTGTTGCGAATAAGATCTGCTCTAAGGAGCCAGTAGGCTGTTGGAAAATAATCACCCACTCGTTCTTTGTCTCTTACTGGCAAAGCAGATCCATTTTAGTTAAGATACAAAATTTTCTTTATCTAACAATTTAAATTAGGAAATTTAGTTTTTCTGCTTGGCTAAAGGGTTAATAAGGCACTCGGCTTTGGCCAGGGCGGTAAGAAAAGTGCACTCAAGATCCACTGTGGTGAAGGCAATAAATCAGCAACTTCTCCAGTAAGAAAAGGCACTGGAGGAGCTGAGAGGAGATACAGGAGACCACACCGAGCTCTCTGGGTACGTTTTCTGACTTTGTTCCTTACAATATAATCTTCATTCTGGAGCGGTGGGGGGGGACGAAGGAGGGGACAAGGCTGTATTTCCAAGGCTGTGCTCCATATGTTCTCAAGTCACAAAAGCTATAAATGCTTCTTCTGTGTGTGGCCAGCAAAGCCAATTATTTCTGATGCAACTTCTTAGATATTTTAGTGTTTGTTTTGATGCTATTTTAACTTTGATGAAAAAAAAATGGTTGTGTAGAACTTGATGTTTGCTTTTTAAACGAGTCGTTTGTCACAAAAGCAGAGTGTGAGTGGGAACGCCTCCGTGGGAGCAGTACTGGGGAGATGGGGGAACTACTTGATGAAGGCTGAAAGCCAGGGCTGGTTTGTTCCTTCTCTCTTTGCCCTGCTCCATGCACGAAGTCTCCCCTAGGTCCAATTTGCTGCCCAGGGCGCTCGCAGCCCCAGGAGAGGGTTTTCCCGCCATCCAGAATCACTCCGCTAATGCGAGGAGGAGGAAGAGGAGGACACTTGGTTAATCCCCGTCTCACCGCTGCAACGGGGTGAAGAGTTGCACGTGGCGCCCCGTGGGCCGCTGCTACCTTAAGGCACAGGTGATTTTCATTGCTTTTCAGGTTGTTTGTGTGGGCTCGGTAACGCAAATCTGTCACGGGAGAAAGCGGAACAGCCCCTGGAGCAGCTGCTCCTGAGCGGGCGTCCGGCACCACCCATCCTTTGCAGCCCGTGGGATCCCTCTGCCAAAGACCCAAGGAGACTAAACGCAGCCCCTCAGCTGCTGCCAGGAGAGAGTTTTTTAACATCCGCCCCCCACACGCCCACTGGAGCCGACTCGTCCGGGCATCTTCTCCGG
>JAAGNO010012264.1:2925-23086 GCA_033439905.1 Ceryle rudis
ACACAAAGGAGGGGGAGGAGAAGCTTCTCATAACATTTTATAAAAAAAAACAAGCCCTTTACCCCCCCCTCTATCCCAAAAAAAAAAAAAAAAAAAAAAAAAAAAAAAAAGAAGAAGTTGATAACAAGACATAGCTGGGGAACTTGAAATACTTGGGGATTTCCAGAAACTGCTTCCTAAACTTAGGTATAGTTACTGCTATCAATGGCTGTTACAGCATGTGTGAGCGGTTTTATAGGGTGTTTTTATTATTTTAGAGCAGTTATGGTATTAATCATTAATCATTGATTATGTTGCATTTTCTTAATGTTCTATATCTAAATATTATGGGGTTTTTTCTAAAGATGTCTGGCACATTAGTAGGTACCTGCAATGGATGGACCACAGCACCTGTTGTAATACATTTTGTTGTTCGTAGCTACAGCAAGCTTCAAAATTACAATCTTGTTAACCTAGCTAGTTAACCTTTCCCTAACATAACTCGAGTATAACAGATACAAACTCTAGCTACAGCCTTTCTGTGATTGTGGAGTCTTTATACCAGCTTTTCAAAGGCATCCTATCCACTCTCTGCTGCACAAGTCACCAAGAAAGATAAATCTCACATTCCAACAACAGCCATCACTTCATTCATTAGTAAAAAACACCTGTAGCAGCAGGATCTACATACACTTTAATTGGGATTTTTTGCACCTCTGAATTGCTTGTCATCATAAAGAAGTGACAGCAGTTCAACAGGAGAAGAGTAATGCTGCAAGAAGATTGGAGCCCATTTTCAATGTTTAATTGCCATAAAAAAGGCTAACAAGTGATTAAAAAGATAAATCAAAAGTTTGCAGAAAGACTAAAGCGCCCAGTCAGTTTTATGGTTTCATTTGAGCTACGAAGACATTATTATACATCCATTTACAAAACAATGAGCTCTTACTGTTTATGAAAGTTTAATCTCTTGGTTTATTGCTTTAATATATCTAACATTGGTAAGGTTTACTTTAAAATGAAATCTCTGACTATATGATGTGGATGTTATTTTTTTACATTCAGTCTGCAAATGGAATGAATAACATCATAATTGTACTCATCTATGAAACAATTAAAGTAAGGGTAATTGCTTCTTCTCTCATATCTACATACAAAGTAAAATAATTAATATTTTATCATCTGGCAATGCTTCTTGTTAGCACAATATTCTGACATTTTTTTGTTTGGCATTTGAGCAAATGCTGGGGAAAGTTCTGCTGAATCAAAATGCACATTACCAGTAAACTTGTGTTTAAGGAACACACCACCTTAGGCTCACGCATCCGATAAAATTTCGTCAGCTCAAATAACATCAAGAACAACAAAAAACAAGTACAGATTTCTTAAACTACTAAATCCATAATTTAAGTAAACGAACAAATGAAGAAACATGGATTTGATGACAAATTGCTGCACCTCAAATGATATGTCTATCCTAGACTGAACACAAAATGACAACAATTCATTTTGATAAAAAGCAATTGTAGCAGTTGTATTAAAGAGGATTTTAAACACAGGTTTAAAAAAGATCAGAAGATAGAATTGTGTGAGTGCTTTCACTATTGTATACTGACATATCATACTGAAAAAAAAACCCCAAAAAGCATCCAGAAAACAACTTCCTTTTCTTTCTTACCTTGCCCAAGAAGGCATTGACCTTGGCAGTTGAATTGATTTTTATTTTTATTTTTTATCCATTATTTCAAGAAACTGCTAATGACAAGCTTTAAAATTCCTGAGCTGAGTCTTAATGCTGTGATGTGGGAGACTGTCTCTCATGCACCTTGAGGATTAGCTTGGGGAAGACAGAGAGGCCCTGAAGGACCACAGAAAGGAACAAGAAAGCTGCTGGTCCTCTGAAGTGCAAGAAATATTTCCCGTCCTTCAAAGTTACCAGATCTTTTTCACAATTACTGTCTTATTCTGCTTCCCATTTGCACATGAAGTCCTGTGGCTTGAGTTTGGTTATCTTTAGGACATATGCTACAAGGTCAGCAATACAATCCTAAAACCTCAGTGATCTCTTCACTTTGCCATGTGGACACAAAGCAACCACTACAGACCTCTGGCATATAGACACCATATACATATCAAGACAGAGTTTCAGTTGCCCCTGCTTCTTCACCAGAAATGAAAGAATGATTATATAACCAGTCACCAAGGGGAGCTGCTCCCAGAGCCTGCTCAGCCCACAGAAGAATGCCATATCTCAGCCTAGAGGGATTTTCTGGAGGTTTTCCTTTGGTAGGGAAATGCCAGGACAGTGGAGAGACCTTCCAGAGGCTGGAGGCTGGTGCAGAAGAGGCTGACAAGGCTGGGGTATTTACAGGACAATGGCAACTATGCCTATAAAAGACACCCTTGGGAAGCACTGCGACCAGAGCAAGCAAGTAGAGTGTGGCATGGCAGCCAGGGCACGGGGCAGCAGTCTGAGCAGAAGGGTGCTGAGAGCTCCACCAGTTCTGATCAGGGAGGGATGGTTTCCACCTGGCAGAAGGCCATGTCCTCTCTAAGCTCTGCACCCATGATGACTGATGCAGCCTCCCACATGAAGTCCTGGTGAGAAAATGCCACCACCAAGGTGTCAGGCTGCAGTCTGTGCCCAGCTCTTACTCCGGTGCAGGGCAGCAGCAGCAGTGAGCACACCTGCGGGAGGTGCTCCCAGGTAAAGGAACTCCTCTGCTTAGTGACAGAGCTTCAGGAGAAGGTGAATAGGTTGAGAAGCATCAGGGAGTGCAAGAGGGAGACTGACTACTGGAACCACATCCTGCCTTCCCTGAGACAGGCCCGGCAGGCAGACAAGATGCATAACTGTATTGGGTCTGACTGAACTGGAGTTAATTTTCCCCATAGCAGCCCTCCCAGTGCTGTGCTTTGCACTGAGAGCTGGAAGGGTGCTGGTAACACACACGTGTTGAGGCTGCTGCTGGGCAGGGCTCACACACCAACATTTTCCAACATTCCCGCTGCAGTGGGATGGGGTGGGCAAGATCCTGGGAGAGGACATGACTGGGACAGCTGACCCAAACTGACCAAAGGGGTATTCCATACCATATGAGGTCAGGTGAACTATAAAAGCTAGAAAAAGATATGTGTCTTGTCCTCCAGAGCAAATGCTAGGCATTCGGAGCCCTGTTTCCTGGAAAAGGTGCCAGAGGTCACCTGCCAATGGGAAGTAGAGATTAAATCTTTGTTTCCTTTTGCTTCTGTGCGTGCGGCCTTGCTTCACTTTTCATTAAACTGCCTCTGTCTTAACCTATGAGTTTAATCTTATTTTCTTCCCCCTGATCCAGATGGGGGGGGAGGGTAGTGATAGAGTGGCTTGGTGGGCACCTGGCATCCAACCAAAGTCAAACCACCACAAACATACATGGTCATGTGAATTGCACTCAGAACATTTACTCTCCCTGTTTGAAAAGCTAAGCTTGTGATTATCTGCCAGTTAGATTCTTCAGCCCTTTTAATAACTAGATCTTACCTGATCCTCAGATAAAATTTGGGCTGATGTTAAGGGATAAAGGATTCTTAAATTTTCCCCTCCAAGAGGGTTCTGGAGCTTCATACCATTTTTATAAATTAGAACAGAAAAGAAATATTAGGCTACTAAAACTGTATTTTTGTCCATTCATTGTCCTTTCTTACCATCTATGTTAAGTCCCATGATATTTATAAGCTATTTAGTCTGCTTATTATACTGAAATTCTTTTTCTACCTCCTAAATAAGCACAGTATTTTAACGCATGTTTCTAACCCACAGAAAAGCAAGTAATACTTTTAATTTATTTACTGTTCTTCATCCAAAGATCTTAAAGCACTTTATAAGCTGTTTTCAAATACAGGAGCTTCTGAGGATTTCTATAAAGGAAAAATACCAACCCAGAACAAACCAAACTGGTAGCTCTGGCAGCTCTGTTTGTTGTTTTTATGCTGTTACCATTGGAGTTTGATTCTGGCAATCAGTTTCTGGTAAATATTTCTAAAGATTACAATCACTTTCCTGGTAAATGTGTCTACAGATGACAGGAGACCTTGTAAACCCTGGAAGATGAGAAAGGGAAGTAGGCATGTGCTAATTGGTTTGACTGACCGGCAAGTCTACTTCTCTGACATGAGCCATTCTTTCCAGGGAACAGAAACTTTACTTCTAACTTCAAAGTAACTATTACGTTTTGGATTTTCCATGGAACAGACCTTATCAACCTGTAGCTTGAAAAGCATAGTGGGTGATAGCACTTTGGGAAACAAACTGTCAAGCAAGTGTTATGCAGGGTCTGGCTTAAAATAAGATGGAATGTAGTGTCTTGGAGTTACATCTGTGTGAACTACTGTTGTAGTTGCTACTTTAATGGCTGATAAAGAGCAAAGATTCCCAGCGGGCAACAATAAGCTGGTGAATCATAGCTGCCTCCTGATGTTCATTTGATTATAACCACAGCCTATGAATGTCCTAATTGTGTTTAGGGGTTATTTGCTAGTCAGGGAATCTGGTTTTCTATTAAAATAAGGAAAGGCAGAAAGGACCGTTGGAAGAATCGTGAAATGAATGTGTTTATTTATGGTTGTCTTCTCAGCACTTTGGAAGAAATAAGTAACAGATTAAACATATCATCAAGGGATTCACTGGTCATTTTAACGTGACACCAAAAGAGCATGTCAGACTCAACCTAACATTATGAAGGTTGGGTTGGGGCCAGATATGATTACTCTCTAGTACTTATGAGAGTTAAACACCAGGGAGAAAAGAGAGCTATTTAAGATGATGAATAAAATAGACATAAGCACAAAAGGCCGTTAATACAGTTTGTTGAGGAATTAGATTATTTATGTGAAACAGAATAGAGTTTCTGCAACAAATTTGCAATAAAAGTAACTGGGCAACAAAGCTGAGGAAATCTTTTAAGAAAAGATTTTCCTGGTTTGAGTTAGACCAAAATCATTCCGTTCAGTTATTTTATATTTCAGCTCACTGTCTTCTAACTAACTGTGCTTCCTGAAGTCAGCAGCCTGTTTTCACAGACAGTGTCAGCTTCTAGCAGTGATAATGCTCCATGTTTAGAGTTAGTACCAAGGATTGATGTGCAGACCAAGGCCACTGCTGGATCTTGTGTACCATGCTGGGGGGTGCAGAAAGTAAAAGACCACACCTGTGGGGAGGGGTAGACAGGGCAGGTGATCCCAAACTGAGCAGCAAGATATTCTAGCCCATATACATCACATTGGGCATAAAGCTGAGGGATCACGAGGGTCAAGCTCTCGGCTCAGCTTTGCTTCTGGCATCTTCCTCACTTCTTCAATGGCCAATCATCCCAGAGGGACTCTGTCCGTTCTGCCTTCAATCCTGATCTGTGTGTTCCTGAATCCAGTACCAGAATCCAGCTCCTGAACACAGCTCCAATCTGGAACTTTCCCAGTGCCTGCTCCACAGCATCAGTGGTAATGGTGATGTAATTGCCATGAGGGAGGGGTTGGGTTCGATACTGGTTTTATATATATATATCTATAAATTCCATTTTTATTATTTTCATTAAAGCTCATCTAGTTTCCTTTTCTAGTTTCTCATCACTCAGTCTCTCTTCCTTATTCCCTTTCTCTTCCCCTCTGGGGAGGGAGAGGGCGTAACAGAGAACATCTGTTATAGGTCTAGAGGGCTGCCCTGACCCTAAACCATGCCAGAGATGTTTGTGCTGCAGATATGGATGACCTATACTCTTTTGATTTACACAGAAAAATGATTAATATTATCTAAACAAAATGTTCAAATAGAAATGACTAAGAAAAAAAATTTCCTCACCCATTAATACAGTGCTGATTTGAAGATACCTGCAATACTAAAAGCTAACACACTATTTTGCATTTTAGTTAACTTTCCTTGAGTTAGAAGACAGTGATCCTTTAGCAGACAAACAGCAGATATTTTTGTACTCATTAAATTGTAGTGGATAACACTAAAATATTTTTTCCCATTTATGTAAATATTTACAACAGTTTAAAAAAATAATTATGTTGTCTATGACAACAAGAACTAGAGATACAGAATAAAATGGAAACAGTTTTCTAACTTGTCTCTTATGATGTTAACAGAGATTTTATTTACACTAATAATTGTCCTTATTTTACAGAACATATTTCACATACTTGGTTCACAGCTAAAAAAATTTACCAGAAAAAAACCCACATTTTTGTAGCTATAAGTGAGGTAAAATATATTTTAGAAAAATTACCATGTCATTAATTTTTAAATGAAAGTACCAATTATGTTTTTAATCAGGTAGTATCACCAACTTTTACTAATCTCTTTTGCAGATGAATTCACTCCTTTTCTGCCCTACAGTATTCATTTAAGCCACTTTCTGACATAACACTGAGCATATCTATAGCAGGCTCAAGTGATCTCATCCATATCTGGTAGGTGACCTAGGGATATCACTTCCTTTTCCATCCATCCAAACCCATCATTATTTTAAGAGTTAATATTTGTGATAAGTTAGCAGATCCACAAGGAAGAAGTCTGTATCTGTCCAGGGACATTATACATTTCAGGGGTGAATCTATGCTATACATTTTAGTTTGGATCAGGCATGCACTTTTGGCACATTTAATCATGCCTTCTTCCACACAGCAGGATGGTCCTGGATTGTGTGACTAGATTCCTTTGAAGTGAAACCAAACCAGAAGATGTTCTCTGCAAGCACAGCTCATGGATTCCAACTGGTAATGGGACCTCAGCCAAGAAAACAGCCTTTTACATTTTTTTAGCTATACAACTAAATCTGTATATTTCAAGTACATTTTTGCTGGAAGATGTTAAGTTAGCCCAGTATGCAAAAAGAAAGATACAAAGAAGTTGCTGTAGGAAAAAAAATCATCATTTAGCTTCAGGAACTGTGAAAAACATGTGTAACTAGGATTTTACAACAATGTGACACCCTGTGAAAAATCAACAGCAATTGTGATGCAACATCTGGTTCTCCAAAGACATACATTCCAAAACAAAAGCTACTACAACCCAAAATTTAGACAGAATACCAGTGAACAAGAAGGAAGAGACATGGATTAGTTCCTGAATTCTACTTTTTCTCCTGGAGGTTTGTTTTTTTGCCTTCCATAGCACAGTCAAAGCTTAGCACAATAAATGTCTAATGCTATATAAATTTTATATCTTTTCTAATTGTTTTTAAGCTTTGTGATGCATGTTACAGATACCTATTTATCATTACTAAGTGTCTCTGATGTACTATGATGAGAAGCCAAAAAGCCCGGATCTCTGACTGTGTGGTTAAAACCAGAAGCACTTAAGCAGCCCATGTAAGCAATGGTGGTTTAAAACTTCAGGAAATGGTGATGAGTAGTGCTTTTGTCTGAGAAGAAAGCTGTAACTATGGAAAGACCTTATATGCTGGGATTCCATATGCTATTTCAATTCTCATTGGGTCGCTGTCTTCAGAGAAGATAGTGAGAAGATAGTGACTTGCTACCATACATAAGAACGAGTGAAATCGTGGTAAACAGATAGGAAAAGGATGCAGAGCATGTACTGACTGTGAAAAGTCATGACTCATCCCTTCAACACATGTAGGTATGGGAATCCCATTGTATTGTAGAATGAATCATAGAATGCCTTGGGTTGGAAAGGACCTCTAAAGGTTATGTAGCTGCAGGTCTGCAGTAAAGCAGGGACAGCCTCAACTAGATCAGGTTACTCCAAGCCTCATCAAGCCTGACCTTGAATGTCTCCAGGGATGGGGCCTCCACCACCTCCCTGTGCAACCTGTTCCAGTGTTCCACTTCTCTCATAGTAAGAACTTCTTCCTAATGTTCAACCTAAATCTACCCTTCTCTAGTTTAAAACCATTGCCTATCACCCTATTCCTACATGGCCGTGTAAACAGTCCCCTGCCCAGCTTTCTTGTGGGCCCCCTTCAGGTACTGGAAGGCTACTATTAAGGTCTCCTCAGAGCCTTCCTTCTCCAGGCTGAACAACCCCAACCCCCTCACTCGGCCTGTCATCATAGGAGAGGTGCTTGAGCCCTCTGATCATTTTTGTGGCCTTCCTCCGGACCTGCTCCATCAAGTTCATGTCCTTCTTGTGGTAAGGGCTCCAGAGTTGTAGACAATACTCCAGCTGAGGTCTAACCAGAGCAGAGTGGCAAAATCACCTCTCTCAACCTGCTGCCCATGCTTCTTTTGATGTAGCCCAAAATGTGATTGGCGTTTTGGGCTGCAAGTGTGCATTCTTGGCTCACGTCCAGCTTCTCATTCACCAGTACCCCTAAGTCCTTTTCCTCAGGGCTGCTTTTTATCACCTCATCCCTCAGCTTGTATTGATAATGAGGATTGTTCTGACCTAGCTGCAAGACCCTGCTCTTGGTCTTGTTGAACCTCATGAGGTTCACCTGGGCCTACTTCTCCAGCTTTTCCAACTCCCTCTGGATGACATCCCATCCCTCTGGTATATGGTCAACACCATTAATCTTGGTAGCATGCAATAGGCAGTATTTCATATTGTCATATCACAGAATCACACAAACACCATGGTTGGAAAAGACCTTTAAGATCATCAAGCCCAATCATTATCTAACTCTATCAGTGCCACTACTACATCATATCCTTAAGCACCATATCTAGATGGCTTTTAAATACATCCAGGGATGGTGTTTCAGCCACTTCCCTGGGCAGCTTGTTCCAGTCTTTGATAACCGTTTTGCTATAGAAGTTTTTCCTAATGTCTAACCTAAACACCTTCTGGCATAAATGATGCCATTTCTTCTTGTCATATCAGTTGTGACTTGTGAGAAGACATCTACAGCCTCCTTTCAGGTAGTTGGAGAGAGTGGTAAGGTCCCCTCTCAGCCTCTTTTTCTTCAGACCAAACAACACCAGCTCCCTCAGTCATTCCTCATAAGACTTATTCTGAACACCCTTCAACAGCTTTGCTGGCCTTCTCTGGGCCTGCACCAGCACCTTGATGTCTTTCTAATACTGAGGTGCCAAAAATTGAACACAATACTGAAAGTGCGGCATCACCAGTGCCAAGTACAGGGGCACACTCACTTCTCTACTTCTGCTAGCCACACTACTCTTGATGCAGGCTGGTATGCTGTTGGCCTTCTTGGCCACCTGGGCACACTGCTGTAGCTCCCTAGACCCTCCTTCTGGCCCTTCTTGTAGAAGGGCATCACATTTACTAATCTCCAGTCCATTGAGACCTCCCCAGTTAGCCAGGACTGATGATAAATAATGAAGAGTGGCTTGGTTATTAAACACATCTGGCAGCTCCTTCAGCACTCTTGGGTGTAATCCATCTGGCCCTATAAACTTGTGTATGTCTAGGTGGTGCAGCAGGTCACCAACCATTTCCTCTTGGATTATGGAGGCCTCCTTCTGTTCCCCATCCCTGTCTTCCAGCTCGAGGGGCTGGCTACCCGGCAAACAACCAGTCCTGCTGTTGAAGACTGAGGCAAAGAAGACATGAAGTACCTCAGCCTTTTCCTCACCCCTTGTCACTGTGTTTCCACCAGCATCCAAAAAAGGATGAGGATTCTCTCTGGACCTCCCTTTGTTGTATTTACAGAAGCATTTTTATTGCCTTTTACAGCAATAGCTGTCTCATTTTAAGCTACACCAGAGAAAAATGGTGTCAGGCATTCATGCAGCGTCAAATATAGGTTCTCAAGGCTGAAATCCTCACTCTTACACTGTATTGCAGTTGTGCACACGACCTCTTGCAAGCAGAATCAAGTGACATCTGCCTGCATTCCAGATCCACGGACACTGAAATGAAGTACATTAACTTTCTCTGAAGATCATGTTGAAGAGGCTATTTGTACATTCAGCAGAGTGAGGCGTCTGCTTGCAAAAGATCTATACATAACTTTACACTTCAGTTCCTCATCAGAATGTGGCTAATCAAACTTTGCATGCATTAGAGAGGTTTTGAAAGCCTTAAAAAATACCCAACCAATCTATGGTGTACTCACATATTATAGTGACTGAAGTCATAATGTATACTTGAGGAAACTAAACGTTAAGCATTTTACAAAGATTTAATTTGGCCAAGCTTTACAATTTTTCATATAACTTGGAGAAGGAGTAGCAAACAAATTTGGACGTTGGAGTAAAACGCAGCACAAGATTTATATTGCTTACATGTTTCTTCTGATGTAAAATCTAACAGAATTGGATTAAACATTATCACTTGCTGTTTAATCTTGGGTTTACAAGGTGTTGCTTGCTTGACCTGATTTTAAAGGATTTAAAACCCAAACCTCTTATCCTTAATAGTGATTTCAAACTTCATAGCTTGGAAGGAAGGAGAGGAAATAACATCTGCTGCATAGTCATTGAGATTACCAGTCTCAGTAAGTACTCATTCCTGTCAAGTTCAGAAAGATCTATATGGCTACACACTGTGAAACATTGTATGCTATTTGTGCATGTGAAAACTGAGAATTGAACAGGTAATTAGAAACTTAAACTGTCCTGCTTGGAATTAGATGTGTACAACAATAATAGCAGACAGACCTCAAGGTTCACCTTAGATAACTGAGAGAATTAAATAGAATATGTAGACCAATAGTTGAAATTACTGTGGGGAAATAACAACCCTGTCTTGGTAGGAATCTTACTTTTTCATTTTACTCCTACTCAGAAATCAGAAGCTGAAAGCAATTCTTTAGAACTCTTGTTCTTAATAACCGGGGTTAACTGGTACTCAGAGGTGGGGGGAATTATTTGCATTAGCAAAACAAAGACATAATGACTGGGGCTTCCTTCAAGAGTTCTGTTTATTTATCAAATGCAGGGGCTTCTGCAAGACCACAGGGCTCAAAAAGCACAGAAAATTACTTTGCTTGTGGAGCTAGGTATCTTTATCCAGTTACCATCTCTACCTGAAAACCTCTTTCTCATTTTTTTTCCTTGGACCGTGTTAAACATACTTCTTTGCAACTTCGTGCTATCTTTTCTGAGTGAATCTGTTTTAAGATAAGTTGTTTTCCCAAGTTAATATCACTGTCCTGTAACGATTTTCCAATCTCTCTGAAAAACATTGTGTTGCAAGCAGCTCATGATTGGTGTAAAATGGACATTCCTATTTCCACTTCAAAGTTTAATTAACTGGGTAACTAATCCCAGGCACTTTCCCTATTAAGTACAAGTTGAACACTAACTCTGAGGTCTTAAACATGAAGAATATTAATCCTCCGTTTTGATTTAGGAGTATAAATACTAGATAAGGTCCTTGCCCCAGGTTTTCAGTAATATATTCTTATAATGTCACTGGTTGTAAAGTTTTAAGAGGTGAGATAAGGAGCTTAACTGCAGACCCATCACAAGGATCACCTGAACTGAGTTATTATCAATTACTAGTAAGAATTGCATCACTTTCAGTGAAGGATCAGACTACTCTTGGAAAAGATAACTGCTTTTCTGGGACTTGCTGGCCAGAAATTGATGTGAAAAACTGAAATGTGGGCTAGCAGCAGCAAAGAACAGTGTCCTCTCTCTGGATGAGGTGATAATGGCAGAAGGCAGCAGGAGCTGGCTTCTAACACAGATACTACTTGGAAAAACTACCCCTATTCCCATTTCAGTATCTGACTTTGGCTGCTTGTTCAAGTTCTCCAGTGTTACTAGGCAGAGGCATCAAGTTTTTCCCATGAAGGCTTCATATGAAGGACAAAGAAAGGAGGAAGAGAGTGAGACAGTGGGAGAGAAGACAGCAGGGAATTGGAAAGGTGATACGCTATGTAGGAAAAGAGGCTGACAAAAAGAAGCAAGAATTATGGGAAATTTAAAACCTAGAAAAAAAGGACAGCAAAGTATTAAAAATATTTCTTTTAAGATACGTGTTAAGCTCCTGGCTGGGAAAGGACACTTTGGGGCTGTGTCACTTAATTCACATGCAGAGCAACTGGTCTGGACAAAGCAGCTTTGCAGGTGCATTTCACATGAGACCCCTGCAATAGCTCATCTCCGAGCCTGCTGTAGTGAGGCTGCTTGGCTGCTCCTTGCTTATTGAAGCTGGGTTCTGCTTTCCTCCCTCGCAGGGGAGAAAATCCCTAAGGGAAGCCATCATTTGCTCCCAGTAATCAACAAGCAGCAAAATTTGCTCATTGTCCCTTCAAAGACACTTGATGCTTCACTGAGAACTGAACTTCTGTCCAGGCCAAAAAGTGATGCATCATTTGCTACATCCTTAATCAGAACCTTTTTGAAACAAGATGATTGCTCTAACAAGAGACAGAGGAGAGGAGAAAAGGCTTTTCCTAGTGGTTAAGCCTGAGAAATGTTAGCTGTGCAGTGATATATATATATAATTTTTTTTTTTTTTTTAGTTACATAAAATTTCTTAGCTCTTTTAAACATGGGAAATCTGTAGTGTGGTGTAGGAAGAGGTAACATGATTTGCCAGACTAAGGAAAGATTATTTCCACCAGTAAGAAAAAAAAAAAGGGGTTGCTAGTCTGTTTTTCTGCTTTATGTCTCAAGGAATAGAGGACTTGTGCTGGGATATCAGGTTTTCTGTACCATACACTCTGAACCATCTTCTGTACTTCAAAAGACATTATTTTACAGAGACATAATCAACATCCCTAAATACAGAAGTGTTCTGGAAAACACCAACAAAAAAAAAAAAGTTTGAGAGCTTTAGTTTTGAGTTGGCACCATATCCAGAACACATGTATTAAACATTATCATATATTATAAAAAGAAAGATGATCCTAAAACTTCACAGAAAACAAAATGCTATTCATTGCACATTTCACCAGTATTAAAATATCTTCCTCCCCGTTCCTGA
The DNA here is from genome assembly GCA_033439905.1 of Ceryle rudis. Classification (NCBI taxonomy): domain Eukaryota; kingdom Metazoa; phylum Chordata; class Aves; order Coraciiformes; family Cerylidae; genus Ceryle; species Ceryle rudis. The sequence continues at coordinate 15,746 of JAAGNO010012264.1, forward strand.
AAACTCACAGGCAAGAAAGCCTCTGAACTTTCACTATCAAAGTTCTGAAACTTTAGGCCAACTGTTTTAACAACTAATTTCCGTGCCTTTTATGGAAACATGTTTTTCCAGATTACTTTTTTTTTTAATAATTTTTTTTTTTTTTTTTTATAATTTAATTTTTGAGCTTGTTCAGCAGTCAGCAAAATTTAGTTTGCATTATGCCTCTTCCCTTAAATTCCTGGAAGCTAACATTTTCCTTTAAAAAAATCAATTTATATGTAAATTATCATATATCTTTCTATAGGCCTAAATATTTATCCTTGCAAATCTTTTCAGCGCAGATCCTCAGTGTACCCGAACCTACTTAGCATGCATTGTTTTTGATAATCCCAGTTTTCTTCTATCACAAATTTCAAGACTTCCTGAAGGAGGGAAACCAATAAAGTTACCAACATAAAAAAAATTGAAACAGTTTTTCTTTAATGTTAGAAGAGACTGAGCTGAAAAATAAAATCACTGAACATAATTAGTTCTGTTCTCACTCAAACCAGGACAGACTACAAAAGAAAAATAGTCAATGACAGTAGTACCATTAATGTTAAAGGGATATTGTAGGGAATAAGGTATTATTTTTTCAAGTCCTTTGTGGTCCCCCTTTACTAAAGACATTCTAATACTTATTTAAAAAAAATACCTCTGTTCTATGGATTTCTTGATAACTTTCTACTTGGAAACTGACCTCATCTGCATTATTCTTAAGGTCATCTCCGTTTAGATATAGGCCTCCAAAATGCATCAACTTCAGGTCTCATATCTTCTTTTAGATACATTTACAGAAGATCTGGACCAAAAGTGATAAGACTGCACAAATTATGAGCCCTTAATGCTGGTGGAGTAGCGAGTTATGTAATATTTGTATAAGCTGGGTTGTCAAGACTTGAGACAAACTCCCCTTCACACAGACCCAAACATACATTCTCTGCCTCAGGAGTGTCCTGGGTGACAAGAGCCTCAGAAGAAGAGGACTGTCTCTTGGATTCTGGTGGAGAAGAAGATGGTCAGTGAAAAAGAAAACTAGTATATGGTAATTTTGTACATCCCCTTTACAGAGTTAGAAAACCATGTTGGTTAAAAGGGAGGTGAAACATATATTGTTGCTCTTGTCTTGTGTAAAGATGACTACTATGAAGGAGGAAAATTTACGATTACTAACACATTGTCTTCATCAGTTGGTGGTGAGTGGTCAAGCTACTCTAAGACAGCAGTTTTCAGCACTAGAGTGTGAATTTTAGAGAGAAACAGGAGTGAGACAGAAGTTGCTAAAGATATTCCTGTAACACCTCTCATTTTCCACACTACATACACTCTTAAAAGAGCTGTTGTAACAGAAAGTGTTACTCCTGGTGCCAGGATTTGCTCGTGCAGGTAGAGAAGTAGAGCAAGGCACACAGCCAGCACACCCCAAAAATGAATGCAAGGCAGCAGAAGGCACCAACAGGGATAACTTGTGGAGGGATAAGCAGTCCAAGGCACAGCAAGTAGGAGCCACCAGAGAAGAGATGGGAAAGGCTAGCAAAACCAGATCCCACCAAAACATCTATTCAGTTTAAACTGTACTTTGTGTACCAGCAAAACTGAAAGATCTTAAATGGTGAGTGAAGGCTGCAAAAAGATGGGAATGCAATCAGCTAGCTCAGAGGGAAGGACTGAACAGAGGTCACAGTTATGCTTTAAGAGCTAATTCTCGTTACCCTTTCAGTGATCTCATTAGAATTTCCTTTTTTTAATGACAATGTTGTCTGTTAAGCCATTTAACTGATATTTCTGAGTGGGCAGAAGTATTTCACTTGTCACCAAGAAAAGTTTATGGCTGCAAGCTGATGTTTTAAAGAGATAGACATCAATTGGAATGTTTCCACTGTGGATGAAGTCTCAGCAGAGAGGAGTTTGTAGATGCAAGATGCTTTGTACAGACAAGAACTGACATGAGCTGCAAGAGCAATATCCATTTGTATTATATTAATGTTAATGTTATGTAATATCACATTGTAAGAACATTAATTTAATGGATTCGGTCTTGGATGTCATTGTGTTTGTCTGCCCTAGAGTATTCAAATAACATAAATATTTCTTCTTAATACATGCTTGGCAATGTTAGAAAACATTTATAGTGTCAAAAGGTAAAAAGATATAGAACAATATTTCTTCTTGTCAGGGTTCAAAACAACTGTTCTAAAGGAGAGCATGATAACAGAAAGTGCTCGTCAGTGGCCTTTTTCAGTCCACATCTTCATTTCATATTCATCTCCTTAAAAATACATTTAAAGGAGTGGGAAGCACAGTGAAATGAACTTTGAAAAGGTAACCTACTTAAAACCAAAAGGCAGTTGTTTTACCTGGAAGCATTTCCTTGTACTCTCTTTCCTATAAGTGGTTCTTTACTGTCAGCATATAAAAAAGTTTTTAGCTGGTTTGATCTACATCCAAAAGTAACACTGCGTGACCTCTACTTGGAAAATCTAAGCAATCAGCAGTATGTCTTGAAGTGAACAGAGATTTTCATATTCTGATAAGTAAAGAAATTAATTTTGGTTTTTATTTGTTTTTGCGACTTAATAAATTCATGGCATGAAGACACAACAGACTGAGATATTCAGGAATAGTATCCAAATTAAAGAATACTTTAAGTATTTATGGCAGAGCGTTTTTGAAAGATAAGAAAGGGTGCTAAGTACTACATTTGATTACAGTGTGGTCGGGGTCCTCTCAATACAAACCAAGTTTACTTCTAGTGTTTTATTTAAAAAGGATGACAGCTATTTAGGCTCAAATATGATTAACTTTAAGATATACTTATCAAGTATGAGCAACTACCCTTTCTTAAAAAAAAAAAAAAAAAAAAAAAAAAAAGACAACCTTTAAAGAATATCTCAAATGTAAGCAAATTGATCATAATGGGCTCTTCTGTTCTTAAGGCTTATGGAATATAGACTGAACTGAATAGAGGCTTTCCGGACCCAAGGGCTAGGTCCTGGGAAGGTTTGTAGAGACATTCAAAATCCAGCTACCCACAGTGGGAAAAGTGAGCCCTCGGGAAAATGATGCACAAAATGCATATCTGAGTTACCTTACTCATTATCAGGTTAAACAATGACAAATCCAGTGGGCAGTATTCATATGTCATTCAAGACATCTGAGACAAGGCCCGCAGATAGAGTACAAGAATTCTGGAGACCAAGTGGGTTATTTGACAGCATTAAATATTACATGAGGAGCCTATAGGTAGGCAAATATTTCCCATTGTAGAAAATGTTGAGGACTGAAGGGAGGCTGAAATTTCAGTGCTTTCTTAGGTTAGTGTAACATAGGTTTGTTCTCTAATTTCTCTATGCAGTCACACAGCTTCAAGAGGAGAAACATCAACACCCTGGTATTGAAACATCAGTCTCCTCAAGACCAGAGTAATACAGAGCTGTAGCTATGTATATCTGCCAAAGCAGACACACAAGCTATGTTTTTGTGGGGCACTGCTTCAGCTACAGCAAGACTACTGTTATGGCGACTACCACTGCTTCTGCCTCCCATATAATGAAAGGAAAAATGAAATCACCATTGCATTTTGTGGGGAATCCTACCTTACAGGTTGTGTTAGTTATGTGTTATGCTCTACAAATAACCATTAGCTGCAACTTCTGGCAGTATCTTCTATAAGTAGGTGTAGGATCATGGTCTAACACACTATCACCAGTGGGTTGGTGTCCTCAAAAGAAAATCACTTTGGTTTGCTCACCTTATGTTATATGACACAATTAGTTTAAAAAAAGGACAAGTATTATGGAAGTGTTCAAAGGGTGTGGCTGTTCTATATGAGTGTAATAATTTTTATCAGATTTATGGATCTTCTTATACCTTTGAGACCCTCTTGACCTGTAGTAGACTCAGTGGAAATTTCAGCATAGGGACTAAGTATGTATTTCAGAAGTCTGCTTCCAAACTCCAATATCTTCTCTTTATTCTCTTTTGGAATAGCGTTAAAAAACTTATTTTGTCTGCTCATATGTATTCCTAAAACATCACTTTCAGCATAGGAGTTGAGACAATTTTTAATGAAAACTTAAAATCTAGTGACTTTTACATTTAACAATATAATCTGTAGGATTTCTTTCCTTTATGAACAGGACTGTCCAGATGCTTGCACTCTGTCCCACATCACCATACCTATCCAAAGATTGAAATGAATACTTACATTTACATTGTCTTCTATAAGAGAAGAATCATTTTTATATGATCTGTTTTTATTTACAAATCTGAAAGCACCTTTCAGTACTTCCTAACAATGTACCACAGCAGGAAGTTGACTTGCTGAATTGAAAATATTTTACCTGGACTTAGTCCAAATGGCTCAGAGGTGTATCAGAGCCTGAGAAGATACACATTTCAGAAGCTAACCAGGATGAAAGCAATACTGTGTTTCTGCACAACAGGTAGTTTTGAAATGCCACCCACAAACACCAAATACATGTAAAATTCCCTTCTGCATAAGCTGTTTCACCAGCTAGTAATTGCTTGCCGCAGACTAATTTCTAGCTGTGATTTAGACCCCAAAATGCAAATACTGCACAGGTTTTAAGTCCCTGATTTCTCAAATGTAGAAATAGTTTGCTACCTTGAAACGTGTAATTAATTTTTGTGCTTTATACTACATGTAAGTACAATATATACACCCATACATATATTTGTAGAAAGTAACATATTTACAGTTTTATGGCTCTAAAACTTTTCAGAGAAGGATTGAAAAGAACTATTTAAACTTAAGTTCCATATTTGTACAACACCAGGTGGGTATCAACTGGACATAAATTGATTTGGAAACAAAACCACGGTTAATGACAAAGGCAACCAAGGAGCAAGGCTCTGTAAGAGTCTTCATCGGAACTGGGAATGGTAAAGGGAATGGAACATCCTCCTAGCAGCTGCTGAAGTTGCTGTTTGGTGGAGATTGCATTTCAGGCCACGGGCCCTCAAACTTTTGTTTGTCTTAGGACGTGGCCATGAGAAGACATCTTTTAGTAAATGTTTGTATAGCTGCAAGAAGTATTTTTCATTTGAATTCAGTGGAAAATTTTAGTCACAGAGTGGAAAATATTATGAAGTATTAACCAAAATGTGTAGTTCTTTTCTATCAGCATCATTGTAGACTCAGCCTGACTAAAGAAAAAAGGCAACACTAAAATAATTACCATTGTGGTCTAGTCCTGTCTTCTAGAGAAAAGAAGGGGTTTTTGTTTCTTCCTTACCACAGGAATACTTACATACCATTCCTTGTTAACTGATTTTGAATTCCTAATAGAGCTCTTTTTAATTATTTGGCATTCAGAGCTCTCAATTTAGTTCTGAATAAAATAACACTGGCTTCTCTTTACCTCAGTGTTATACCTTGCATCTGATATGTGGTAGTTACTTCACGGCAATGAAGCCCTAAGTTATGTTTGCAATCTCTGCTAGAAAGAATCTGCTTACCAGACTAGCCCTAAATGTCCTCTCCCACCAAATCAGAGTGTCAATGCATGGAAAATGTGCTGTAAGTCTCAAGAATCACTGGTTTTTTCAGAACAGAAAAGAGTTCTCTTATGAAGGTAAGGTATTCAATGCTCAATTTTAGTTTTATTTTTTCCCTTTCTCATCTTCCTCAGAAATTCCTGAAGCCTAGTTCCCTACAATGAGAAGTGAAGACTGAAAAATACTGAATACATGTAATTTTGTCAAAACTCTCATCTAAAGTCAGTGCAGCAAACAGCAGAGCAGGCTATTTTCCCAAAAGTTAAACAGTCATAGGAAAAGAGCTGTCTCTGAGCAGCTAAATCCAAATTGGTTATTTGTAGTATGAAGATGTCACATAAAGCTTCCTATCTTACTATCAGCTCTAGGGGCATCAAATCCCTTTAAAAACATACTATTCACCTTATTCCCTCCCTTCTCTAAAAAAAAAAAACCAAACCAAAACCAAAACCAAACCCAAAGAATCATAAAAAGGTTACTGCTATCTCGGAAGGAATGTAACTGCTTCTCTTGAAAAACTAAGCATTCATACAAAATCTTTCTTTCTGCCTTGATATCAGGTTTGTTTGTTTGTTTGTTTCCTTTGTTTGAAAATTCTATGCATTCTGACCAAAACCTTTAGGTACAGAAGCTTTGTGTCAATGACAGACTGTGTAAGCATATTAACTGGAGGGATCCTGACTTTTCAGGGAGAAGGCTGCATTTTTAATTCCTTCCTCAATCATCACCTAAGGAATATAAAATACAAGTAATTACTGATTTTATGCACAATTTTTATTTTAACACAGTATTTTCACTGTCTTAGCTACTAGGTCAAATAGTGAAAGTTCCCTGAAAATAATGTAATTTTGAAATATTTTAAGATTTGTTTTAACTGTTCCTTTCAAGTCAAAGGTCACCTCCAAAAGATGTCTCTGAAAGGAGGTTCTGAAACCTTCCTCTCAATTATTTCAAACTGAAATCTGAGGAGTAGAAAACAAAAGACTCTGTGGGTAGCCTCAATGTGAAAAATTTACTGTGTATGCAGGTCAGAAAATCAATGTAGCCCACAATTTACTGCTCTGAGCTTTTAATCATTTAACTGTTTTGTGTTGAAATTGGACATTCATTAGGGATGTTTCACTGCATATAAAGATTCCTGAAAACAATGGGAAAAAATCTGTTCTTTCAGCAACTCCTATTTTTACCAGTTGTTTATGTAGAAACATATTAATTTACAGGTGAAATATAGTCAACTATTATCACTGTTCTAATGACACATTTAATTTCTCCTTAAAGTTTCATCTTAGTCTCATTCTGAAAAGCAGAGAAACCTTTATTGCTTACAGTTTTAGGACCAGACTAAAAAATTGTTCCTTATCCATAATGATTCCTAACCATAATCACAGAATCACAGAATTTCTGAGGCTGGAATAGACCTCTAAGATCATCAAGTCCAGGATATGACCCAACACTGTGACATCAGCTAGACCATGTCACTAAGCACCGCATCCAATCTTTCCTTAAACACCTCTAGAGATGGCGACTCCACCACCTCCCTGCGCAGTCCATTCCAGTGTTCTATCACCCTTTCTGTGAGGAAGTGCTTCCTAAGGTCCAACCTAAACCTCCCCTGACGCAGTTTCAGGCCATGCCCTCTCGTCCTGTCACTAGTTGCCTGTGAGAAGAGCCCGACCCCCACCTGACTACAACTTCCTTTCAGGTAGTTGTAGAGAGTGATGAGGTCTCCCCTGAGTCTCCTCTTCTTCAGGCTGAACAACCCCAGCTCCCTCAGCCTCTCCTCATAAGACTTTCCCTCCA
>JAAGNO010012264.1:23186-34515 GCA_033439905.1 Ceryle rudis
CCAGTTTTTAACCCAGCGAAGGGTGCACCTGTCCAAGCCATGGGCTGCCAGCTTGTCCAGGAGGATGCTGTGGGAGAGTTTGTCAAAGGCTTTGCTGAAGTCTAGGTAGACCACATAAACAGCCTTCAACTCATCAACCAGATGGGTCACCCAGTCATAGAATGAAATCAAATTGGTTAGGCAAGGCCTTCCTTTCCTAAACCCTTTCCTGCAAAAGCTCCCTGCTCAACCAAGCTGGTCTTCTACCCCGCTGGCTCATTTTTCAGCATGTATGGATAGCCTGCTCCTGGGCTTTCATAATTTCATTTTTAAAGTAAGCCCAGCCTTCCTGGGCCCCTTTGCTTTTGAGGGCTGCTTCCCGAGGGACTCTCTGAACCAGCATCCCGAGTAGACCAAAGTCAGCCCTCCAGAAGTCCAAGGTAAAGGCTTTACTGACAGCCCTCCTAACTTCACCACCTATTGAAAATTCTATCACATCATGGTCACTGTGCCCCAGATGACCTCCAACCACCACATCTTCCACCAGCTCTTCTCTGTTTGTAAAGAGTAGGTCTAGTGCGGCACTACCACTGGTAGGCTCACTTACCAGCTGCAACAGGAAGTTGTCATCCACACATTCCAGAAACTTCCCGGACTGCCCCCTTTCTGCTGTGTTGTAATTCCAGCAGACATCTGGTAGGATGAAGTCTCCCACAGGAACAAGAGGTAGTGAATGTGAGACATCTCCAAGTTGTTGAAAGAATATCTCATCAGTGTCTTTATCCTGGTCGGTTGGTCTGTAGCAGACTCCTACCAGGATATCAGCCTCACTGGCCTTCCCCTTCATCCTTATCGATAGACTTCCCACCTTGGTGTGTCTAACATAATAATGATAATAATAATGATGTCATGAACAAAAATCTGCAAACACTTATTTCACATTTGAATACTATAAAATCTGCCATTCCACCAGAGTATATGATCTTAAACCCCCCCCCCAAAATCAAACGAATAATTCAGGCACTATTGTCATCATATTTTCTGTGCAAGTCTCTGCTGGCCTCAGCATTGCTGGATTCCTAAGCAGGGTGAGAACAACAAAAAGGCTTCCACTGACCTACTGCACCAAGCCATGCGCTTTTGTGAATATATGCAGTTGCTCTCCTTTCGCTCTTTTCTCTCACCTGACTCTAAGGATTAGCCAAGAAGCTTTTAACACTATGTATTGCCCAGGGAAAAAAGCACTGTGGTTTTGAGTCATTCAGCATCAGTGTTCTTACACAATGCTTTGCTGATACCTGCTGATATCTCCTGTGTTAGAAGTCTCTCTGCTAGCGCTACTCTTACATGTATCCTTACATCAACCAGGGTGCCAGCCTGGTTCTCTCACCAAGCCCAGTGCTGCGCTATTATAACTTTTCTCTGTTAAGTAAGGTCAGGAACAAAACATAGACCACGACTTTCTTGTGTAGAAAGACATTTTACTGTGTTGGGGATGTGCAGTCACGGGCATAAAAAATCCAAGGATTTAAGTTCTTTCTGTTAATCTTTTTCTGAGCCTGTGCTTCCATTAAAAATGCTACAGCTCAGCAAAACTTCTAGTGGGCCTGGCTGTGAAGGTGGTCAGTGCAGTTACTGCAGCGATTGCAGCCCAATAATGCAACTAACACAGTCTCAGTGTATATTATCTCCATTTAGCTTCATAATAATATAGGTAGAAAACAAGGAGAGATAGCAACAACAACAAAAAATATGCACAACTTCTGAGCTTGTCTTTTTCCTCAGCTGTATCAGGTTTCTGTGAAGGCTGCAGTTTTGCTTAAAAACTGACTTCAGTTTGTAATGTGAGAGAATGATTTTATCCTTTCTGTGAAAATGCAACCTCAACTCCAGAGTCATGGCCTGACTTCCATAATCCTTTGGTTTTATATATTTCAACTTTTCTATAAAAACATAAAGTATTTCCTCCAGCAAAAAAAATCCTGCAAAAAAGTCTCTTAAATTGGAACATAAGAAAGTGGGAAGAAGATAGATTTTGAAGAAAATATTGAGTTATTGGAAAAAAGAAAACCCCCAAACTTTTATAATATCTTTTACTAGCAACAAATTAAAAAAATGATAAAGAAGAGACAAAATGCAATATATATCTTTAAAATGAAGCTAGTCTTCAGTGGGGGGCTCTTTATTGTGACCAGTATCTGATCATCTTTCTGTGTTGCCCAAGCACATCTGTTGCTACTGTGTATTTAGAAAGCAATTAAGAATACATTTATGTGATTAGGTGACTTGTCTGTCTATCCTGAACTCGTTCACAATATGCTGGTTAATATGCCAAACTGCCATGGATGCCCACCTACTCTATTACAGTCAGATATGGCTTTCTTGATGGGAGATGCTTTCTGCAGTATTTCTTGATTGTAAGCTGGCGTGGAATACATTCCAGTCCCCTTCAGTAAAAAGGGGAGCAGCTTATTTTAAATGGTTTTCCATTGAACCCTTCTAACTATGGGAAATGGCTAGGATCAGCTTCCTAAATCTTCAGTTAGCACTCAAAATAACCAGTCTGACTTAGCACCAAATGGGATTGAACTCTCATAAGTCACTTACTGGAGATGGGATTTATCTCATCCACCTGTAGATATCTGTAGACACATACAAGAGATTTAGTTTTTTAGAGCTCCTGTTTTAGTGGTAGTGAGAAGTAGGGACTTTTAGAGAGCAACTGGAGTGGTCTGTATCAGATCTCTACCTAAGAAATTAGAGAAATGGCACTCTAGAAGTGTCTATTCTTTTTCTATAAAGGAAGTTTGAATGACCACTTGAGATACTGCCAACATAGTACACATTATAGATGTCTACATAGATGAGAGGCCTTCTTCCATGGATTTTTGCTGAGAGAAGAGAGGGCTTTTGAAACTTCCTCCTACTCTTTCCTGAGTGAATGAGCATTTGCAGTACCCTTCACAGGAGAGTCAAGCAGGTTGATTTGAACAACTGTTTTCGGAAGCTGCACTCACTTCACTAGCAGCTCACTACCAGCTCTCCTCAGCTGACACCGGGAAGTGGAAATCTTCAACATTACTGAATCTCTGCAATTGATGTCTTATCTGCTACCTTGCTCTTCATGCACTTGTCTTCAGCCTTAGTATGCACCCAAATGTTTCACCCCCATATGCAAAAAACCTTAGTGCACCTCAGTATCATCCATAACTGTCTGGATATGCACGTCCTAAGCCTTTTTGTTTTTTCTAGGAAATGTCTATTCTTCTATGTCACTACACTTTTTTATTACTATGACATCACTGCCACCTGCTAAGTTAGACCTAAATAAAGGGTCAACCTCAGTGTAAAAAAAAGAGGAAACGTGATTATTTTCATAACTTAATTTTTTTGATTAATTTCTGTTTAAATTTCTGGTTCTGGCTCTGCATTTATGACTAGACTTGCAGTAAATATGCACAGTTAGAATGTGTTTTAAAATCACATCAAAGCAGCCAGTTCATTCCACCAATATAATACTATAGTGGCAACTTGGGAATCGAACGGAGCCTAAGGTAATGATCATTTAGCATTGTTTTTCTTTTAGAAAGGCATTTCTTGATTCAACAAAGAAAACTAGACAAAATGTGATGAATCTCTAGGCTGTTTTTATTTGGCTTATTTATTTTTTTTTTATGCAGCCTTCAAGTTGATTTATAGCATTATATTAAAATAACTTGGTGGTGGCAGTCTTTGTTGTGAAACAAATGGATCAAATTAACCATCCTATGTACTACAATACTGGACAACAAAGTGCCAAACAGTACATGGGTGGGTTCAGAACTTTTAAAATGTTCTGTATATATCTTAATGCTTACTCCAGCCACTGATTGATTAGACTTTAGTTATCATGTAAAAGGATCAGCCCCATTAAAAGGAAAAAGAAGAAAAAAAAACAGCTATCAAGTACTTGGACCTCTATTAATATTGCCTGAGAAACACTCAGTATAAATGAGAGCCTGAAATGAGGGACAAAGGTGAACTTTTTCAATGCTAGTAATTAATTCTTCTTTGCATAGGGTAATTGAGGGCAATCATAGAATATTGCATGTCATTTCATTACCAGGCCATCAGATGGACTTCTACTTGCATACCCTGGTAAATGTGTTAACCCATGAGTACCTTAGCTGCTGGATGCATGTTGAAGATAAAAGCCTCTTTAACCTTCCTGTCAGTCCCATCTTCATTTTAAATGTCATAATTCCCCTTTTACTAGCTGTCTTTTCTGCAGACTAAACTAACAAAATGCAGAATCCAATGCTTTCTTTTGCTTAGGATGAAAAAGAACAGGAGTAACTAAAATAAAAACATTCTGGAGCAGCACTAAATAGGATCTAACATTATAATGAAATTCCCTGTCTGGGATTTTCATGCTGTTGTCACTGCTTGTCATAACCCTTAGCTTCCTTTCCTATGCCTGTGCAGATCCCTTACCCAGCTGCCTAACCCTCAGAAGCAGGCTGTGAAGAAAGCCAAGGGCAGCTGCCACAGTGTGACAGATATTAAGTAGGAGAATATCAGGCCTGTGATGGAAATCAACAACTAGGTTCCCCATTTCTTTGTGAATTCCATGAATCCCCCTAAAACACAAAAGACAACTTAACTGACAGTTTAATCCACCTGTTCTGCGAAATTTGACATACACCTTTTTCACAGCCCTTTCTGTTAGTGATTCATTCTCTAGTGATACTTTCAAGGCCACCATATATTGACTGATGGAGCACACATGTAAATTAGCAAAAGAGTTTAATCTTTCTGCAGGATAATTTGCGGGGCATAGAAATATGCCTCTCTCTTCAGAATTCTGAAACAAATCTTACGTTCAGTGTGGTTTGAGATAACAATCCCCGTGGTTAATTCATACCAATTATTTCAGATATTGCAAGTGATATAAGTATGGATCTTAAAAATAAATCGGTGTACACTGATACCAGATTCACATACCCATACCTTCCTTCTAGAAGTTTAAATGAAAAGTATATCTTCTATAGACCTCTTGTACAACATGAAGTTTTCTACAATCTGTTGAAATTTAAGATCTGAATCTCTGGAAGGGCATCTTTCTCCTCATTGACTTGGTGGGAAAATCTTTTATGACTTAGGTATTTTGGTCAGATGCCTAAATTACACGGAATAAACCTAGGCTTCAATGCATCAGTGAAGAGGATAAGGATTCCTATTAGTAAAGTCCTAAAATAAATGTCCTAAGTAAAGCACTTTGAAAGGTTTCCACACTAATAGTACTACCTTACAGTTCTGCTCTACATTATCACTGTGTTAGGTAGCAAATGGTGGTGGGATCAGAGCCTTAGAATTGATATCATACATAATGAACAGCAAAATGTGGATAAAGTAGGCTCTTACCATTATAACACAAGAGTCTGTGTCACTCTATTTTTAAATAAAGTGACTAATGTCACATTGCACACTTGCTTTGTGCCACACAGACTTAAGGCACAGCCTTGATCACCTGAGAAGTGCATGTCTGTCAAAGTAGAGGGTATATTCTCACCTAGGAAAGAATTAAAATTGCTGTACGCATGAGAAAGCCATAATAACATAAGTATATTTTAAAGTCTTTTACAACTCTCCTGTCAATAGCCGCTGATGGAGGAGATCCTTCCATTTCTGCAGCGACAAACAGGAGCCTTTGTACTAGGTTGCACTCCTCCCCAAGGCTCAGTGGTTGATGCCTTCAGTTTGGTCAAGAGTGGGCAAAAGAAATTTTAATCAAAACCCGTCGCAAGATATGGCCAATGTGAGATGGGTATTTCTGTATACACTGCATCTTTGCTGAAAATGTCAGCTCTACAGATCACATTAAATGCATCTCTATTAATGGGTTTGGATGGCTGCTTTTCATACTGCATTCTGATTTCATCTTGTATATACAGCTGGATATTTACCTGCTGTTTGTGTGATATTGTGAATTATGCAATATATTGAATAGAACTAGATTGATGCGTATTAGCAAAACAGCAGGATACAGGTACTAATGCATTCAGCTTGTTATCTGATGACAAAAAAACTCAAAGAAACAAATAATCAAACCAACCCCAAACAAGTTTATTCCTGTTTTCTTTTGTGTCACACAAGGCAGTCTGCCAAACTAAAAAAAAAAAAGAAAAAAAAAAAAAAAGGAAAAAAAGAAGAAACCCCCCCAAAATAACAGAAAATGAGCTCATTGTTTTCAATATTATCAGCAGCACATTTGCTTGATCTTCAGTTAAACCGTGTTCTTTCTTTTTTTTCCAGTGTAATGTTATAGAGTATTTGTTTTGTTATGATTTCGATTCATGGAAATAATTATTCAAATGAAACTGAATAATCAAATAAATATATTTTAGCAAATTTCCCAAGGAGGAATTATTTTTGCAAAAATGATTAACATATATTACGGTTTAATGATTTCAGTAGTAAGAAAGGGAAGTGAATTAGTTCATTTTCACCACAAATCTTTCTATTTGCTTAAAAAAATCTTCATTTTTGAAGATGTCAGGAAAGATTAACCCCCTACTAAAACAGTCATTTATCACAATTAACAGAGAGGAACATTTTCTCGCAGAACCTGACTCACTATTTTTTCCATATACTAAAAGCTATTATCCTTAGGCATCATTAAACCTTCCAAACTGTTTATCTGATGTTTCCAAATATAAGGTATTATCCTAACTGGTGTTTTACTGGGCAATAATTCTGGATTCTCTACTACAATTTCTGTTATTCTTCATTCCTATCAGATGACCTTCCATGTATTCCAACTGTACACCCTGATATGCTACCAATATACATTTTTTCAGCCATAATAATGCTATTGGATTAAATGGAAATTACACTTTTTAAAAAAAAAGAAAATGGAATAATATAACACAAGTTTTCCCAGGATAAGGGAATGTTACTATTTCTAAAATATGACCATAACGTGCATCTATTTTGTCAAATGGCATTAAGTACTTTATTCTGACCAAAAAGGGCTTTTGTTTGAATGGATAACAAAGCAAAACATGCCTTGATCTCTCAGCCTTTGAGACAGCGAGGCCTTGTAAAACCAGAAAACATGCAGTAACAAGGGACTAGTAAATTATGTTGCTGGGGCAGACTCTTGTTAATACACTGCTGAAAGAGTTATTTATTTATTTATAATCTGAGTTTAAATCCATCATCAGTGAAAGACAGAGGAAACAAAATAAGACTGTTCCCAAGCACGGGTAAGACGATTCAGTGTAAATGAACATTATACCAGGGGATTTTCTGATGGGGGGTGGGGGGACGCTTGTCTAAAAGAAGGATGCAAACAGCAACTTCCAAAGCATCATCATATCTGGTATGACTCTCCTTTGTAAATTACACAAGAAATCGATACTTAAAGTAAGGCTGTTGAAACTGCCTAGTACTAACATACAAGTGACTCTAAATTAATCACAGATTATCGATCACCCTATCACTAGAACAGCATCATTGGGGAATAACCAACTAGTTCAGTTTGTTGTCAGATCTGAGAAATGAAAAACTGTAAAACACACCTACCAAATGGACCTTGAATATAAATCCTTTCTAAGGACCTGCATATTATTGTCAGCCTGACAAGCCCACCTTGGCTGAAGGATTTATATAGTACCTGTTTGCAGCAGAGGCAATGGACCATAACTACCTGGATTGAGTGTTGTTCTAAAATAGCACAATGAGGGAATAATTATGAATCACAATTAGTGTGGTTCTTTCCACACAGGTGGATCATGGAGCTGTTGTTCATCAGTGCCCCGAACTGAAGTAACAAAAATGTTGCATGCCCTCTACTTCTTTCTGAGGGAAATAAGAATAAATTAATGCCATTTTAGTTGAAACCCATCTCTAAACTACAGCATTAATCAAATGGTGGCAATTAATCATATGCCACTGCTGATAGTTATTTTAAAGCCTGTTTAGGTGAAAAGGGACAGTGCCTATTGCCAAATTTATTTCCCTGACATCAATGCAGCTTGTCTGATGTATATATGTGGATATGCATATGTGTATGCACAAATGTACGCACACAAATATGTATGTATAAGAACTAATTAGTAATTAAGAAATTGCAATTCAGTCATTATAAATGGAATTTAGAATCCCTCCAAGGATCATCTTGTAGAGTTCTTTGATATCATATGGGAGAAACTTATCAGATATCTTTTTCTGGTTTCCTTGCATAGGAAGCAGTGACAAAAATAGCCCAGAGGGAAAGAAATATGGATCCTTCAGGAATCGCTAGTTGAAAGATGTTATTGGCTCAACTCAATCCTTCATTTGCCAGAGGTGTGGTGTCTCTCTTAGATAATAAGCAATTATATTACTGCAAAGATTGCACATACTTCTTCATCTGTGAGAGTCAAAAGAGCTGTCATCCGTCCCTGACTCCACAGAAATGATATAAGCAAAAGCTTTAACTCCTCCTTTTTGTTCTTCATAAGTAATAATTTCATATGTAGAGGCAAGGAGTGTCATAGGAAAGAGGTGATTTTCAGCAAACTTCAGGAAAAAAAGATGACTAGAAATTGTAGAACAGGGCACAGTTGAAACTTCAGCAAACAGATGCACAAACAGTCTAATAAACTGATTACAAAACTTCTGATGGTTAACTTGTCCTACAATACCAGTGTTCAAAAAGAAAAGAAAAAGAAACAAGGTCTTGCTCATGAGGCTTTTGTCTACAATGCTTAGGGATATCGGAGAGAGCTAGTTAGAGAGGTTCAAAACAGATCAAAAGTCTGACCTAAAAAATAAATGGTGTGGGTGACCAGTAGTTGAATAGTCAAGCTGGTTTCCTGGGTCTCTTCTGTTTAGCAACACTGTTACCTTTAGTCATGAGGGCTATGTCCAACAGCATGTATCCACAGTACACAGTGCTGTGGAATAGAAGTATGAATTAATATTTTCCATTTATATAAAGTTGATACTCACAAACGAACACACAAAAAAACCACCAAAAGAAAACCAATGTCTTTGTTCAAATTTGATCAGAAAAATAGCATTAGTAGTAGTCATGGACAAAAAAATATGTAAGAGAAACTGAAATTATTTTAAAAGAAATGATCTTCACTCTTTTTATTAAACAGAACCACTTTGTGTGTGGAAAAAAAATTAATCCAATGTAATATAAATTAAGAATTTTTAATTTCAATTAAAGAATGCTTTCATGTGATTTTTTTTTTTTTTTGAAGTTAAGAGAAAGAAACAACTGATTTTTATAACAAAAAGAAAAATACAAAACTATTTGAACCTCTTTGGCACTTTAAACTGTTGACTACACAGCAAGTCCTTACTATGGTGTTTTAAGGGGCCAAAGCTCTCAGAAATGAGAATCATATCTCCCAAAACAACCTGTGATGCTCTAGGACTTCCTCCTGCCATTATCTTTCTATAACAGCATAGCTTACAGAACCATAAAGTACTCACTTTGAAAGTAGCAATAGTAGCTTTAGGTCTTGGGATTAAAAGTTGTTCCTTCTCATCCCCATATTGAGCTGCACTAATAAGTCACCATTTGGGTTAGCCTGAGCCATCTTCCACAGTGACTTAAATTAATACAGCTGGGTTGCACTGAAACAGAGTGGGAGGATTCCCACAAGCTGTTACTGGCCTTCAGCTGTGGGGGCTGCAATGGTTACCTAGAGAAGCAGCAATAAACTGTGAGAAGTAAATTCAAACTGTTGTAGCTAGATCTTGTCTCTGCACTAATGTAATCAGCATCATCCTAAGCACAGATGTGGTTTTAGGGTATCATTCATCCAAAGACTGAGGAGGCTGGCCTGACCTTTCTTAGCTTATAAAGTACAGTGAGATCACAGCTGATTGCTTTAGGGAAAAAATAGGAAAATATTAGTTTTATGATGGAGATTTAATAGTTTTGACATGGCCACAGGGCATATCTCATTTCTGACTTTCATCTTCCAGCACATTCTTTACCTTAATAGTGTGCAGCTATAAAACTAATTTGTTTGCTATTTAAAGGAAGACAAAAAGCAGCAATAGCAAAAAGTTGCTGGAAGTCCATGGAGAAGATTTTGGAAAGAAATGTGAATTTTTTTAATTCATACCCTAGAGAAATCTCAAACTCCAAAGTTTCAAAACCTTATTTGTTAAATACACAGAGAAACAATAAACCTCAGCAGGGATGAAGGAGCAAGTTACAAAACTTTAACAAGATCTCTAAGGAAGCATAGACAAAACCATAAAGAAATGTTGCTAAAACTTAAAAAAAATAGCTGAGGTTAAGTTTTACTTTCATGAGCTTCATCTGAACCTTGAATGACCTGGCCAAACCC
This sequence comes from Ceryle rudis, assembly GCA_033439905.1. Classification (NCBI taxonomy): domain Eukaryota; kingdom Metazoa; phylum Chordata; class Aves; order Coraciiformes; family Cerylidae; genus Ceryle; species Ceryle rudis. The sequence continues at coordinate 33,506 of JAAGNO010012264.1, forward strand.
TGAGTTCTCCACAAAATATCTTTTCTTGGATGAATGACAGTCTTCAAATGTCCAACATTTTTTAGAAGCTCTATTAGTCAGAATTTGTAATAGTAGAAAAGAAGATGCTATAAATTGAAATAACTGAATTCTGTATACTAATGTATTTTCTTTTATCATTACAACTTTAACTGATTTTTTTGTAAGTATCTGTTGTTATCTGCTATCTTATAATTATCTATTACATTATGAAGACTGTAAGGCTTTCTCACAGAAAATACATGAATCCACTATGCTTATAACTAGCCCTATACGTGACCCATTCTTGCCCAGTTGAATGAGTTAATCCAAAAGGTTTAACTATTTAAGCATTACAAAAAAATAGACAAATAAATAATATAGAGGTATTGTTTACAATAGAAAATAAAAACATTTAAGAGTCTGAGTATCAAACCTTTCTTCCTTCCCCTCACCTTCCCTAACCCAAACCTATTAGTGCCTGGTAATTTGTAAGCATTAGTACAGCCAGCAACGTGATGAAATTTGAATGAGGGAAACAAAAGACATAAATATCTATTCCTTGTAACAGTATTTTACATGTACTTAAGCTGTTGGAACTTCTTGCCTGGAAATACAAAGTTTAATGCAATCAGAACCAAATCTATGAAAAAATAAAAATCACATTATACTATTTCTGCATACTACACTAAATATTCTGTAACTGGAGCTTGGCAAACTGTTTGTCCTTTGTTGGCAAATCATGGGAAAACATGCAAAATCAATTGGGACCAAATATTTTACTTTTAATCAAGTAAAAAAAAAAAAAGATATTTCGTGATGAACGCCGAAAGCAACATCTCATTTGAAAAAAACATTCAACTTTTCAGTTAATAATAATAAAAAAAGAAATTTTAAATAAAAAGGAGACTGGAATAGAAAATTGAAAACAAAAAGAAAATTTACAGTTTAGAACCTGCCCTGGCTTCAAAATCAAAATTAATGGTATTGTTAGAGACATGAAAAAATAGTGT
>JAAGNO010012264.1:44603-66624 GCA_033439905.1 Ceryle rudis
ATCATATGGTGCAATTGGTCTGAGATCATTTGCAGATTTTCCTATATATGGAAGGCTGCATTTTATATTAATAAATATATTTCTCAGATTAATGTAGCCATACGGTCAGACTTTCGTCTACCGTAATTCATGTGGATTGAAGAACATGACATTCTCATGTTCTCCCTACTTTAATATTTCTACCGTATCCATTTCTTGCTGACATTTAACCCAGTTCCTAAATTCAGCCTGTCAATCTGCATGGTTAACTGTACTACTCTTTCTTTTCTGCTGAGAGTCAAGAAATATGATCAGACAACTCTTATCTCAAACAATCTGCACTGTATTCTGTCTCTGATGCACAACATCCCACTGGAGTATTGGATTGTTTATCTACTTGCACTCAGGCTTATCTTTTGCATCTTGTAATGTAGTACATTAAAACAAGGCTGTTACCCCATTTGTTTGCTTACTGCTTTACCACTGTCAGTCCAGTTGTCATATGTTGTGTAATTCTTGAACTGTGCTTTCTTATGCATGCACCATCTATAATTATCATGATTAATTATGTTAATTCTTGCAGTGCTTAAAGACCTACAGAGTAGGGGCCCCAACTGCTCTAGACACTGTACAAAGGTGACAATTGAAATATTAGTAGAATCATAGAATCATTTAGGTTGGAAAAGACCTGTAAGATCATCAAGTCCAACCATGAACCTAACACTGCCAAGACCACCACTAAACCATGTCTCTAAATGCCACATCTACAAGTCTTTTAAATACCTCCAGTGATGGTGACTCAACCATTTCCCTGGGCAGCCTGTTCCAGGGCTTGGCAGCCCTTTCAGTGAAGAAATTTTTCCTAATATACAATCTGAACTTCCCCTGGCAAAACTTGAAGCTAGTAGTTGAGAAAAAAAAAATAATGTAAGGGGTGTGTCATTGTCATACAGTGTATACTATACCAGCTCCTGCTACCACTATGGTATACACTCTTCAGTCTTAGAAAAACTGTTTTCTGAAGTCCTGTTTTGCAGCAGTTTTCTCCTTCAAAATTATGATCTAGGATATGAACATCTTTCTACAGACTTTACTGAACAAAGCGTAACATAAGCATGAGCTCTAATTCTTTCCTGATTAAGCACTTTTATGAAAAAAAAAGCCTTGAAAACACTCCTTTGCCTTTTTCATCATCAGTAATACCATACAAGCTCCAGGAAGATAATTTACACAGGTTTTTATAGAAGGTCATATTTTATACAATCACCTAACTCTCTATGACAAAAATAGGACTGGTGTACCTGGCATTTCATTAAGGTGGCTATATTGAAGTAGAGCATTCTGAAAAGTGAATGAATGACCCATTTTCTGTGTTTGCACATCATTTTAAACCTAAAGTGCAATTAGGAAAAGACAAAGCTGCTAGGCAGTGCAGAACTGGGTTGGTTCTCTAGGAGTTTATGAGATGTGTAATACTCTATGGGGTACAGGAAGGGTGCGGCCAGTCACCTTAAAGCCGAAAGCTACAGTGAACAGTTTGCAGTTACAATTTAGTGTGGTCTCATAACCTTCTTTCTCAGCAAACACAAGACTTTTGTTCTATGTGACTCAATATAAAATAAATGAAAGAAAATTAGCAGCAGACATAGTTTATGTGCAAACATGGTTTAGCTTTGAACGACAACTTTAGGAATTTCTTTGGTGGCAGGAAGTATTTTGTTTCTGTTTCATGGTCATTCAGAGTATATGCTAACTGATAGTTTTAGAAGTGTCTGCAGCTACTTATATAGTGCAAGGTGTGCGCTGCATCAGTCGGAGGTTAGGACTGGGGATATCAGCCATGGGGCAAGTGAGCAGTGACAGCACTAATGTGAGGATTACTGTCCTCCAAGTAGAGAAATAAAATAACAAGCTCACCAAACAGCTTTTCCTACATTGGAGTTGTACAATCAAATCTACAGCAGGGTAGATATGCTCTAGAGCCATTGAGGGTCCACTTGGCAGGTAATGTGCAGCACCACCAAGGGATTCCCTTGCCCAGGGAATGCACCTTTCCTCTCAGCAGCACAAATATCTGTTCTCAGTAAATGAAGAAACTGTTTCTGGAGTAAAAATTCAGCTGTGGTTTTAATATACAACTACAAATATTGGAAATGTTAGATCTAAATGCTAGCTGAATCCCTTCTCAATACTGAACAAAATTGTAATTCATTAGAACCCTACACAAGAGTCAATAGAGAAATCTTTACAGATCTCCTACGCGAGGTACAGACATGTTTCCCTTACCAGACACAGCATCACGTGGTTCAAATGTCAGAAAGCATATGCTTAATTGATTCCAGCACTCTCTTACATAATTCCTTTTACAGAAAATATGTTAACATTGAGAAGTAAAAATGCTTTGCTGACATCCAGGTGTGAATTGTGGTTGTTTTTAACTTATTCTAAAATAATTGTGATTTCATCCACATTGTGTATGTTTTTATGCTTCTAGGACTGTGAAGCTCGCAGCAATTCAACCCTGACTCACGACTGTGCTCACTTTTGCAGGAGTCTCCTCCTGTCTTTACTCCACTTTGTGGAAGCCCCAGAAAAACACATGGACAAATTTTTTAGTGAAGTGGAAAGCCACTATTTGGGCATGGCTTCTGCCTTACTTGTCCCTTTTAGCAGTGAGGCTACTCTTCCTAAAGAGAACTGGAGTTATTTGTGTAGAGGAAGAGATCATACAGCACTTGCCCATTCTGTACACTGTAGGTTATGACTAATTTATGCTTTAAGATATTATTAGGAAAAAAATATTGGATGGCAAACGACAGATTACTGTCTTGTTCATATTCCTGTTGTGTAGTCTCCTGTCTGACAATGATTCCCTTACACTTGTTTTAACAAGCTGTACAAAAATGTCCTGTATGCAAATTGCCCTGGCAGTAGACAGCAGTAAATGGTGACTAGACTGACCCACATGCAATCTAACTCCTCAAAAGCTCTTCTACGTACAAGAGCACTCATCTGCTCTGCTCTGTAAAGGCTATCGCTTCCATCTTTCTCCCAGTGGATTGCGGCATTCATGAGAGGTGAATCAAAGTAGAGGTCAGAGATTTGACTCCTTATGTAAGTTAATTCTCTTAATCCATTCCTGTCAGTGTCATTTTCTAAGGACCATTTATACCATCCAGGGATAAAGTGTAGTAATGTCAATGAAGGGCATTAATTCTACCAAATTTGCTAGAACTCTTGGCAGATACAAGCTAAGCAAACAAGAGGGTTTTTTTTCAAAAGCTCATCTTTAGTATTTTTATATTACTCTGCCCAAAATGAAGTGGAGGCAAAAATAACCTATTATTGGTGTTAAAAACTTAGTTCTAAGCTTCAACTTTTTTAAGGGTTGATTTCTTTTTCTTTTTTTCTTTAATTTAAAAAGACCACTTAGAATCTTTGAAATAGACCTTTCATAATTTTACATTTAAAACAGGGAACATTTACATTTAAAACAGGGACATTGGTATGTATGCTTGTTCATACCTTGCTTGAGTCAAAGTAAAGACTGAACCTCTAATCTCCAAATGTTGTAAGAACACTCTATCTTTGGAGCTTTTTGCTATTCCTCTTCTCATTTGGACATTTGTTCCCTGATTGACCCAATCCTGTCAGTGAAACAGAGCCTGGATTTCAAAACATCATCAATTTTGGCAAAATACAAATAAACTACAATGAAATGTTCTTTTTTTTGGGGTGGTAGAATATCAGTGGTGCTGGGGCCTGTATCTGTCACCTTCATGACAAAATTGCATGGAACTGGATCACCATTGAGAAAGCAAGAGGAGAAAGGGAAAAGGAGGGCAGCAGTTATACAAGTATGTGGCAGAAGGGCCACATGGACCATGAGCAGTCTTTGCAATGAAAAAGAAAACCCCATTCCAAGTTTTTAATTCTCTTATTTAATAGGAATAAAGTCACTGCTGCTTCTAGCATCAGTGTTATATGAGCAAGGTGCACTCCAAGAACTTCCCAAAGTAAAGGCTCTCTCCTCTCTCAAAGCCTATTCTTATCATAACAGAGATTTTGAATTGCAGCAAACTTACTAGGAAAAAAAAAAGGTTTATAACAAGTTTAATGGGAAACGTCAAAAGGGGAGAATGACTTTATATGAGAGGCACAGAGAGCTTTTCTGGGCAGCAGGGAGATCTGGAAAGATACTATATATTGTCCTCCCCCCCCCTTCACTCTTCATGTGAACCACCTATAATTTAGCAAAGAGGCTGGTTAGAGCAGGTGTAACATGTTGCAGGACACTGTCACATCATTGGTGAAAAAGCATGGTGCTGAAAGGACACTTCCAAAGCAGGAAGTCTACTAAAGGAACAGATGTGAGGATGGCATTACAGCAAACCTTTGAGTAAGTACATCTGGGTTTTAATTTTTCCATCCTTGACAGCTTCCAGGCAGACATCAGAGTTCCTTAAGATATTTGCTGCAAAGCAAGCATACAGTATAGAGAGGAAAAAATACTCAAAACATTTTCCCTCTAGCAAATATTTAGTTTTATGTAAAAATGTAAACGTTTTAATTTGAGAAATGGTGAAATTAAGATGTAGATAGTTTTGTTTGGTTTTGCTGTTTTTCTGTGGCCTCATGACAAATTGCTACTACATATTCACACAAAATATAATGAAGCTCATTCAGCAGAAAAATAAAATTAAGGAGTGGTATTTCATAAGAAGAAACACAAAATGTATTTATTAGAAAGTTCTTTTCATATTCTTTTAGCCTACCTTCTAGCATATACATCTGTACACTGAGGGATACCTTGTTATCCATCTACTAAAATTATAACAACTGGTTTGATTGCCTCAACATTGGGGAGATAATGACCAAATTAGACTGTTGGCAATAACAGAGTCATCTTTCTAAATCATGTCAATTAGCATTAGAGTTTCTTCCCTCAAGTGTCCCAGGGGTCCCTTTTGGTTGCCATTTTTGCTTGAGATAAACAAAACCATTGTTTTTACCTATATCTCTGATACTTAACTTTTTTTTTTTTTTTCACCCTGTTATTGTTAGTGTTGTCTTAATGAGCTGGAGTTGTTGATAGCACTGTCAGCTGCAAACAGTCTTGGAAGAGAGACTCTTATCCCAGTGGTATACCAGAGTATCAAGTTCTAAGCCTGTAAAGCACTACTACCCTTCCTCCTGACCTCAATTTACAACAGCATACTGCTGTGCTGTTTAATAAAGTGTTCTGGAGTGTGTTAAAACACTGTGCTGCACTTTCTTCTTTGATATTAAAAGTTGTCAGTAAAAATTATTAATAGTAAAGTTCCTGAGACATAAATCTGATGTATAGTCTGGCTTGGTCACTGCCCATCTATCCACACATCTCACACAGTTCTTTGTATGAGTGGGCTTTTACAGTGGAAAGCAGAGATTCTTTTCTAAACAATTGGTGGTTCACCCAGAATGGCAAATCAAAGCATCTTGGGAACAACATATTAGTGTATGCTAGAAGTAACACATCACTGTACATGTTTTTTAGCAAAGACAAGAGAGCATTAGAAGACAGATTGGTGATTCAGTAACTTAAAACTGAAACCAGTGTTACAGAAACTGTACAACAACACTAAGCATTAATAGATACAGTCATTGGAATTTTGTGATGTATGAATTTCAGATAGGGATAGGAAAAGACATCATGTCATCCTTATTTTGCCACCCACCTGAGATCAGAATGGATGTATGACTTGTTGACGTCAATTATGACAGCTAATATGGGAAGTTTCACCAGTATAATGCATCCTTTCTATGTTGACAAATTGTTCTCTATTTTTTATTTATGCTGAAAACCACTAAGCACGATGTATCTGTTTGACTAGAGGTCATCTAGTCCAACCCCATAATGAGAACTTGGAAAGGACAGGATCTGAGATAGGATCTGATCCAATGTTCTGATCCAATATACCAAAATTTACTTAGATGTGATAAATTTATATGAGCTTTGAAATACCTTCAAGACAAAAAAGTAGGAGGGGAAACATTAAGGAGTATAGTGTTGCCACTATAGGTTATTCAAGCTTCTGCCTTTCTAATTCAAGTGGGATACTCAGCAATGAAGAAAGTTCCCACTGAAAATAACTCCTGAGAAGGAAAGGTTTCCCATCTTATACCTCCCCCTTTTGTGTTGGGTTCTTTTTTTTTTTTTTCCCCTCCATTGTGCTGAAACCTATGTCCTTCAAAAGTTTCTAGATGAACAGATCTATGTGGTTAGGGAAATTTTATGAAAAGCAGGAAGCCCAGCCACAAAGTTGGTGCTTTAAGAAATCATAATTAATACAGATTTTTCCAAAAGAGGAATGAGAGACTTTTTTGTAAAAATGTCCATAAAGTCAGGAATATTACCAGGACAGAGGGAAGTATAAATGCAAGCTCCCAATAGCCAAGAAATAAGAGATTTGAATTTAGATCACCCACTGTCTCAGTAAATGTTGGACTTCAGTTATTTCTTGCTTCCAGAAATCTCTTTTACAGAAACATGTACACAATTTTCCTGATAATCCTTTCCTATCAACTCTATTTGATATATAAAAAATCAAGCAGTATTGTCTATGAAGCATTACCTTACCCTGACTTCAAGTTAAATCCTAGTAGAGAACACAAAAGCACCCACCAAGCCCAACAGCTTGCAAAGAACAGCTTGCTTGTTGCATGCTGATTTTCTACAGGAACTCAATCGTGTCTTTTTAAATCAAAAGCATACCAGTTAAAAAGACTGAAAGAAAACAAATGAAGAATTTTTTGATCTAACTGCATGATACTAATATTCTCTAACTCACTTTCAGTAAATTTGTTTCAGATGAAAAATGACAAAGGAAAGTGCTAAAAGCTGCTCTACAGATTTTAAGCCTGGTTATTTTAAGCCTCTGTAGCTAATTGAAATTTATTGATCTGTATTGAGAGTGCTGGATGCTACAGAAAGAAAGCAAGAAAGATTCACACATCACCACAAAATCCCTATGTGTGGCTTGCAAAGACTTCACATTAGATCCGTGAAGGGATTTTTTAAGTCATGGCTATCCTGACAAAATCTTCTAATCCCCAAGACTGAGGTGATGACCAAATACCTTGCAGGAAGAGGGTATCAGGGCTTGAGCTTTCTGCTGCCTGTTTTTATCTCTTGGTCTTCCCTCTGAAGACCTATCAAACAACCATGACTCTAGAGACTACTCAGGCTGCATATTCCAAACCCAGAGGGCTCCCCATTATCACTCAGAGGAAGGAAAAAGCCACCATATATAAATATATATATATATTTGTTTCAAGGGTGTCAATTCTGAAGGAATTAGGAATAAGAAGGCTGAACCAACTCATTGTGCATGCTCTCCATGCACAGGGGAAGGCAAAAGAGGTAAACTGGGGAAGGCTGGAGGACACAGTGGCCAGAGCTGTACCTGGGAGCTGGGGAAGAGTAGTGGTGGCAAGAGAAAAGGTTTTTTGGGCCAGTGCATCTGTGTCAGGAGAAATAAGAAAAAGAATCTGTACTACAGATTAATTTTGTCATTAATTTTATTCACTTCCTGTTATCTTGCTCTTCCTTGAGAAAAACAAACAAAAAAAATCTGTCTTAATTAAAAAATTAAAAAAGTGTCTTTGTATAGTAAACCTCCTCAAGGTCATGTTTAAGGACCATTTCTTTAAAATTAACCTTGCTTGCTGATTCTGGTTCTGGTCCACTGATGTTATCAGTGCTGGAAGTCAATGCCCCAGCACAGGTTTCTTGCTAGCTGCTGCCATGGTTTTAAGTTAATTGGACCTGACCCTGAAAATCTGCTAAGTGTTAAACATGTACCTGTTCTTTGCAGGCCTAATATCCATATTGTCCAGAGGTGCTCAGAGAATAGCTAATGAACAGGATAGGATATCCAAGCCAGGCAGTCAACATATTAAAAAATAGTAAGTTGTATGCTTTCAGTATGAGTGGAAAACACAAAGTGAGAGCAAGTTATAAATATTTAATGTAAGCAAAATCTAAGGAGGCAATTGCTTTGCATTCTATCTTTTACTGCTTCCAAATATATTGTCTTTGGTGGAAACAAAATCAGATCACACTCTGGTCATTCTTGGATGACCAAGGACAGATAATAAAGTTCAGATACATCAGAGTCAGACTAATTTTTCCCTTAATATCTTTTTAGATGCAGTGCTTTGCAGTCATTCACTGAAGAAGAGATCTTGACACTACCTACAGGCAGTCACAGCTACATGTGTTTGACCTCTGGCTCAGGTTTTACAAATAACATGCTACAGCAGCTGGCAACAAATGCTTGTCCTGGTACAACATTTTTGTTTCTTTAACTTTTCCTTTATTCTTACTTTCTGGAGTAAGTCACTTTTCTGGCAGTCTCTTTGTACTGATTTTTGTAGCAACCTTCACTGGCAGAATTTTCTCACTAGATTGACAGGCTGTAGTTTTTGCACTGTGAACTGCACATTCAAATGGGGACATTAGATCTTTTTCTTTGTCTTCCTCTCTGTGTAAAGACCTTGTAAAAGAGCCTGGATCTAGTTATTCACCCTCAGACAGTCGACTTTTAAGGTAGCTTGCCTACACTGGCAGGAGGTTGAATAATCTTTCAAATACAAAGGGTAGCATTCTTGTCTGCCAAAGCTCCACAGAGCGTCATGATAGTTTCTTCTCAGTTCCCTACTGACACAGTGCAAGGCAGCCTGAGAGACAGAGAGCACAACCTCGATTTCAGGAGTTCCTTAGATTTCCCTAATTATGGATAACCTCTGCCTTAAATGTGAAGTGTCTAGAAAATAATCAAGAATTAACACAAAAAAGTTCCAGGAATTAAAGGAAGAAAAAGTGTTAGGCATGCATTGTAACATTTTAATGTGTGCATTCACCCACAGAAACCATCATGAACTCCATTAAATAAACAAGCTTATGTACACTGCGTGCCAATTAATGCATTAATCTGCAGAAAGGATATGGTATTTAGGCTGCGGTCCCTAGGCTTCTAGGGTTTGGATGATGCAAGCTAATGATAAATTTATACTCAATGTAAACTCATTTACACTCATTGTATAAATTTTATGCATAACTACTTGTAATTTCACAGATAAAACATATTTTACAATTATAAGGGAAGCAATAGATGAATCATAATTTGATTTCAGATTTTTAATATCTTTTAATTCAACTTGAGCATATGCACTACAAGTACCCAGAATACTTTCTGAGCCATTTACATTTTGCGTCCTCTAGTTCCAGCTTCCATGACCATTATCTCTTTCTATTAGGAAGCATTTTAGTTACATTTAAGTCTACAATGCTAAGTTAATGCAGGAGAGGTTCTACAAGATGCCATCATTCCTTTAATGCTAAGAAGTTCTAGTGTTATGATACCATATTACAATAAATAGAATGCATTATCTATTAATCTTATTGTGAATGTCCAGTTCCTACACACAATAGTATGCTAATGAATATGGATGCAATTGTCATGGGCATGAAATTTTTAGCGGTAAATGGCACAAAAAACATTGGTACATAGGAAAATTCAGGAGTACTCCAGTGCAATCTCCTGCTCAAACCAACGTCAGTCATGAGGTCTGGGCTCTGGGCTTCATCCAATCTGGTTTTGAATATCTCCACACATGGAGATGCTAACTAGATTTATTTAATTTTGTTTAAGTTAGACCAAAGAAGAATTATGGAAGTAGGTTTAATGTTTTGACAATTCAAACCCCATCTTGTAATACATTTGAATTTGCAGGGGATGATTGGAAAAGCAGAGAGCAAACATTCTCACACTGAAAATAGGCCACTGTAATATCTTTTTATGATAGGAGTGAACAGTGCTATACAGAAGTCTTTTTTCAAATCTGTCCCAATAAATTATTACATATCAAAATATTATGCCTGTTAAAGGAAATCATCAGCCCTCTGTGCACCTCTATTTTTTCTACCTTTAATGCAAAATAAAGTTATCTAATTATCTTGCAGAGGTGTTGGGACTCCTACTTCATTAGCACCTTCAAGGCATTTTTCCACCTTCAGGAGGAAAGCACGGATACTGGTAACAGCAGCAGCACCATCTCGATATACAGTAAGGCCACACTATAAAGGAGGATTAATGGCCTAGTTTTACTTTTGCAAATGTTAGTAAATGTACCTTAATGAGAGTTGTCAGACAGTCACTGCACTGCAGGTAGAATGGCCCCAAAACCTGATTTAGAACACAAAATCTTCAAGAGCAAAAATAATTTTAAAAGTTAGAAGAAAAGTTGAAACTTGAGACACTGACCCCACTTCCAGCCCAGTGCAAGCAGAATATAGAGTGTCACCTGCATAGTCTCTGTGCCAGTGAGCAATTTCAGTCATTTCTAACACAGATGTACCCACATTCAGTCAAAATGACAGGGTTTTGAACAATTACATTTGTTATACATTCAGCAGATGCTTTTATTTTGACTCCTAAATTCTGAAAAGATTTTACCTATGATGGCACAGTACTATGCAGAGTTCCCTAGGACATTTCCTCCAGCTGAAGTTCAGGGTTGCTGTAGGTAGGTCAGGTTGCCTTTAGAGATGTCCTCTAATATTCTCAAACATACAGTAAGAGTCTGGTTAAGGTTTGTGTCTTTACATGTTACAATAATCATCAAATGTGCGAGATTGTAATTTTTCACAGACCTCATGCACCAAAAAAGATAATCTATGAGAATGAAAGGTTCCCATGGAGAAATGCCACACTATGTTGTGATCTGCACTGCAGACATCCCTTACTCAAAAGAATACAGAGACTGAAAGGCAATCCTGTTCCCTGCATACAGTGCCACCAAGTCAGGCTTCCTGGGACCACTTCACCGGCCTGCATGCCTTACATTTCTGGCACTACAAAGACCCAGCTTCAAGAAAAACTTACCTTAGACCAGGAAAATATTAAATTAATTCCCCATAGAATAAACAGGTAAAAGAACCCAGGCCTGCTACTTTTTGGCACACATCCTAAATGCTAGATTGCTGGACTAAATGATCTTAAGGATCTTTTCCAATCTAAATTAATCTATGATAAAATAATACTGTATGCTTCCTCTAATATAAAAGATTTATGAAAGAAGAGAGTGAGGCAGTATTTTTGAAAGGCAAATATTATGTCAAACTAAATAATTTCAAGGAGATGATCTTTGGGAGAAGTCCTCAGTCAGCTTGCATTTACTTCAAACAAAATGTGAATTTCTGTTAATTTCAGTCTTATATTGAGGTTTGCTTTTAAGTGATGAAGATAGGATTTCTGGATAGGCAGTAAAAACATAAGGAATCAAAAAAATAAAAAAAAAAGCCATAAAATGCTTTGAGATTCTGCTACAGTACTTGCTGTTCATATTTTTGTTTTACCACCATATCCAAACCTTGTGGGTTCTGTGGGATTTGCAATATATACACAACATACAAACTTGGTGCCTTCACTGGTAGCCAGCTATCTCAGTGCTCTCCTCTCCTTTTTTGAAATCACAGTTATACAGTAGATATGCAATGACTCTGCTTTCAATGCCCTCTCTCAAAGCTACTCATAAGGGGTAATTTTTCCATAGGAAAGTGATCCTGGATGTCAGCTTCAGTTTTCTATCCATTTTTTAATCCCAAATACAGTATGAGAAGGAAACACATAGTACAGAGCATGTAATGGGCAAAAATGTTCTCAAGTCTTACCATTGCCCCCTTCTAGGCACTAAAATGAGAAAACAGTGGGAACAACTCTATTGAGTGAGAAGAGGCTGTAAGGAGTAGGAGAAAGGAGATGAGAAGAGACAGAAGTATCTTTCGAGATGAAGATATCACTTGCTACAGAAAACACTTCCTACAAAATCCTATCTCCATGTTTCTCTGCTTCAGCCAAAACTTCATGCACACAATTTTTTTCACAGACTTGAAATCATGTGTCCAAATCAATGCATTCTAAAACAGGAGTGAGAAACATATAGGAACATTTCAAGGATAAGAAAAAAAAGAATGAACAAATCAGGAAATTCAAGTCAGTGTCCCTACAGAAATTAGAAAAATAAGAGGACTCTAAAGGAAACAGTTTTGAAAAGTTTTTTAAGTTTCAATTTTCACCTGTTTACCTTGGAAAAATTATAGTCTAAATCACTCTAAATCACTTAGAAATTCAAAATGAAATGCTACTTTATATTAAAAACCCCAAGGCTTTTCAGTGAAAAAATGGCCCCACTGTGAAGTAAACATGTAAGTATTCTAAAGTTGTGCTTGAGATACACGGACTGTCATTAAACAACTGATAACATTATGTACAGTTAAATGCAATTGTTTCTATCATATATCTGATTGTTATTCCCTCCACTGCAAACAGGAAATGATTTCATGGAATCAATCTGTAACCATTGGCATCTGAATGGAAGCGACTATAATGTAACTCACTCTGTACACAGCACAGTTCCCTGAGGTATATGTTCCACCTTCCATCCAGTATATTTTAGGCTCTGAAAAGTGTGCTTCTGTACCATTACAATTTCATGATGAAGTTGTACAGTGTCTTAAATAGTATTTCTTAATGTTTAGGACCACACACACACGCACACAAACACAGAGAAATGTAACCCAATCTTTTAATAAATGTCTCTTGCTAGCATGTCACTATCCCCAACAGTGGTACCTGCTGTTTTCCTTTCTCGTAGCTTCATTTGTTACAGATCCTTCATCATCTCTATGCTTCTTAAGTAATCTATTGAGAAATTGATACATATCTGGCCAAAGGATATAAATATGAAGATAACCAGTAAAAAGTCCGACTTTGGAGAGAATTACATTACCTATGCAATGTAAGTAACAACACTAGTTGAACAGGGAATCCTGTGTAGTGATATATATAGTTATATATTTATGTTTGTAAATAATTATTTGCAGAATTTGGAACAAAAAGATTATAAAAGCATTGTGGTCAATCAAAGCATGTTTTGTTGGTTTAAAGAGGATTCAGAGCACAAAATTTGCTAATTATACTAATTGAATATATGGATTGGGTAGGAATGGAGAAAAGTGCTTCAACACTGTAACTGAAGAAGACACAATCACAGAACCACTTGAGGATGGGTCCTGACGATATATCAAACCTATCAGCTGTTTGGATTTACTTGAAAAATGTTGCCTCTCTCCATGACTAGTACTTTCATTAACTAAACTAGGAATAGCATACAGAAAAAGTTTCCAAGTGATTCAGAATAATTTCCACATCAGTGTCACAGAAAACTTACAAAAGATTTCAATTTCTGCTTTGATAAAAATAATAATAATAAAAAGATCCCTGGTATTTTATTCAAAGATGAAAGCTAATGTACCATGAAAAAGGACTTCAGTACAGTATTATATTAAGGGATATTTGCCTTTTCAATCTTCATTTTACAGACCGTTTAATATTTTGTTAAATGAAAACTGACCCTGGGAAAAAAAAACCACAACATATCCTAAACTAAATTAAGATGGATGTAACATAGCATACAACCCTGTTCCTGTTCTCTGAAGTTACCATGGAAATAAAACATAAAGTACAAATTACTCCCATGGGAAATTGCTAAAGAACACCTTTTGAGCACTTCTAAAAGCATTTAAAGAGACTGAAAATACAAACTTCTTTTCTAAAATCAGCCCTAAGTGAAACAAAGAGTGATGAGGTGATAACTATTTAATTGATTGAATGGGTTATCTGTCTGCCAAGAATTCCTGCAAACCGTCACAACGATTGCTGTGTAGAAGAGAACAGTACCGTATCAAATTTAGAAGATGGAGGTAATTACTTCTTCACCTTCTGAATTTCTCCCTAGCAGTTCTGATTCAGTAAAATGCTTAAGGCATTTTTGACATTAAGATCCAAACCCTTTCAAAGGAAAGCTTCTAATTTGGAATATATTTTGCCTCCAACCTGTAGGTAATCCCATAGAGTCAAATGATGCTCACATTCTTAATTTTATCTCTGGCTTAAGTGCCTTGTAGCACTGGGGCTATGGTACAGAATATAAAGAAGATTGTCTGACTATTAAACTCAAGTGTCATGCCAGACAGACGAGAGCATTTCAATGAGAAGGGGCACAGCTATGTATATTTCACTTAAGCAGCAATATATATCCAGGTGTTGATGAAAGACATCCTGTGAACCATTATCAGGCAGCACTTGGCCATCTGTGCAAAGCTACAGTTTTCTTTAGTTAATTGTATGCTCGTTACATAGAGTGATAGATGACAAGAATTAAGTTTTCAGAAATTCTGTTATTTATGGCTAAAATTAAAGAACAGTAAAAGTTAAATAGGGTAGATGTGGCCTAAATGACAACCATATGGATAATAAGATTTAGCACACAGTAAGGGAAATTTTCAGTGGGGTGAAATGCAGTCTGATGTGTATTAGCAAGGTATATTTTTGTTGCTCTCTAATTTCCAAAAGAAGACAAGGAAATTTAAACAAAATTCACTCACTGTCTGGGCTGATCTCCAATTGCTAAGCTCTGTGGGGCATATGTGGGGCTATATTATCTCCTAATTACTTTTGTTCTATTCTACTTTCTTTTTTGCTGTAACTTGCTACCCATGGTTTGAAAGTAACTTAATGAGGTTTTGTAAATGATATAGCGGACATGTTTTTTTGGCTTAAGGGTATGATGTGTATTTTTGATTCACTTCTGACCTGATTTCTGAACTGTTTACTTGAAATGAGACCAACTATTCAAGAAACCATGAAGTTTTACTGTCTTAAATTCTACTGATCTAATTATAAATTAGCTTTAACTGTTTTCTTGCTAAGGAATTTCTAGCAGCTGAAAAACACTGTGTTTTCAGATTTTTTTAAAAACATATACATCATCTTAGAAAAAAATATTTTTATTAGGATTCAAGTTTCTTGCATTCAATGTAATGTATATAGGAGCTTAGACCTGGACCAAGAATCTCTCCTAGGACTGTAGATTCTCAAAACCCTGGTCTACAGGGTATCCTATAGACAATTGTTTTGTTCTTTCATTTCTCTGTGGTAAATTACCATTAAAATACATATTAAATGCCATTTCCGTACTACTTTTGCATATAACAATTAGCTTGGATTCCCTAGCTAATTTTCATAGGCAATCATAAATATGATAAAATGACTAAGAGTGAAGGCACATCCTTTATAATAAAAGCTAGTCTGCATGTGAAGGCTTTAATGCCGCTATTTATTCATTTTTTCAATTGAATCATTAAGTTTCAATACAATATTGATAACCCAAGTATAAAAATACCTTAGAGACCCAGAGACTCTTTATGATCTTTTTGTAGAAGTCAGGACTAGCAGCAACATTGTTGGACTTGGTGATCTTAAAGGTCTTTTCCAACCTAAATGTTTCTATGATTCTACAATTCCTTTTATTTCACAGGCTACTTACGGATCACCAGTTATTAGCTTCCTTCAGTGCTACTCCCTTCCATCACTGCCAGCCTGCCAAGGCTATAATTTTAAATGCAAAATGTAAGAACAATCCCTATCACTTCAGCTATCTACTGAGTTCTGGATCAGAGAATATAATTTTTGGGTTTTGTCTGAATTAGGTCTCTTATTGTTCCTGAATCAGAGGATCTTTGTGAATGTAGAACTTGTACCAGTTGTTCCACAGCACTCAGTCTGTTGCAAATTTACAAGCTGAAGCTGTATATCACCATCTTTTTATTTAAAAAGCATTGTGCTTAATTAAGTGCATTTTTAAAAAATTCTGACATACCATAAAGGAAAGCTTACAAATGATTATGACTCTTTGTCACTATCAAGGCTAAGAGCAGAGCTGCAGAGCTAGCTAACTTAAGAAAACATGCTGCCATGTATATCCATTTGGCAAGGAGATACATTGCCCCGAGGTTATGTGAGCTGGACTAAAAGACACAATATGTGTTTCTCATGACATTAGAAGCGTTAAAACTGGTGAAAGGGATAGAACAAAGCAGGAAAGGGAATATTATGCTCTCACGCCTTATCGGTTAATTCTATGACTAGCAGATACCTTCTTCATCTAATTGCAGTCATTAATAACTAGAACTTTATTATGAAGGATGTACAGGCAACTCATGAAAATATATAACTTATCTATTATTTGTTACTTATTCATTATTACTTATCGTTTATTATTATTTGCTGCTTATTATATCTGGAAATCTTAATATTAAGGAGTATGAATACAGTTTAGCATGCAAAGGCTAATTAAGAAATATGATTAAAGGTACATTCAAGGAAGTTTCTTACTCAGAAGAGAATGATGCATGTGTATTTTCCCTTTAAGAGATCAATGTCAAAAGAACCCAAAGTTGGGGAAAACTTTGAATTATACTTATTTAAGAAGTCTGGATTAGTAATAATAAATTCTGATTGAGTTATAGAATGAAGATGAACTAGAAGAATTTTCTTAAAAGGCATGAGAAAGATAGTAGAAGAGATTGATATCCTGAAGAATTTCGGTAAGAATATGCAGTTTCATAAAACTCTGTAGGTGCCAATTCCCTCAAAGTTATTGGGAATGTGAAAGCAACAAAGGAAGTTCACCAGTGAGTTTGGTGAGGATGCACAGAGACTCATGTTATTTTCCTCTGTACAATTGCTTTCCAAACTTAGCAGATAGATATTTGCAGTATAGTCACGTTCGTTTTCACTTTAGTAGACTTATTCAATGAGCACACAAGGCCATCTGAACAGACAAGACAATCTGTTTTCTCAGAATCCAAATAAAGCCATGTTGCAGCCACACTTCTTGGGTTTCTGAAACTCAAAAGGAGTTTAAAGAATTGGTTTGAGGTCTTGCCATAGCAAATCCTTGGGTGGCAGATACTTTTAAGGAAGGGAGAGTGAGAGCGTGACAGAGGGTGAAACCTTTTGTCAAAGCACCACTTGTGTCTTAGCTAGGTTAAGGAAAAAGTATTTCATATCTATTCCCTTTTTTAGGCAATGTAGGAAAAGTTTATTGTAACTACGTTTCAATTCCATTGCTGTTAGGAAGATAAGCAATATGAAGGTCTACTGTCAATACATTCCAGTGAAAAATGGAATTTCATGTGCTATTGCTTGGAAGAAAATATTTTCTAGTTCTGAAGATACAACATTTTTTCTATTTCTAGTTGGACTGTGCTTGCCATGTGGTGTAAATAGGATTAAGGAAACTGGAAAGATCACCTTGCTATTCTGATGTTATGATTAATGTTATTGGACCCATGGGGAAAAACACTTATATGAATAATATTAAGTAGTTTAAAGCTGATTATCTGTCTGATTACAAAAGGGACTAAACACTGCAGAGTAATTTAACTGCAAAGATAACTGTAAATAAAAAATGTATTAACAATATTTTTGTTATCAGAAAAGTAAACAGGTGTGTTTTCCTGGAGCAGAGCTATCTTAGCAAACACATGTGCTGATTTTTATCCTGATACTTCCAGTCACATAAAGACCATCTGTTCATTCTTTTAAATTCCAATTAGTGTTATTGACTGATTTATTTCATTAATCTCTTCTACAAGTGTTCCTTCCAAGCTTTGCCTGCATGAGTGTTCTCCTTTGATAGAATAAACCTGGAGGAGATATGGCTGCTGCTCTGAAGAATGTAACTGCTTTTCCTGCTCAGGTGTCCTTTTGAGCACCCCAAGGCATACAATATTAAGATATTGTTCTGAAACTTATGTACTACTGCTGCAAATATTTTGTAGCTGTTCTTAAGCATTCTTAAAAGATGCATTGATAAAATTGATGGTTTATTCCAGTGCACAGCTAAGCATCATAAATAAATAATACCTGAGATTAAGGAGTCATATACTTCAGGGAAGAAGAAACTGTACTTTTAGTTTTGAGTGCTTCTCTACATCTCCACGACCCCTTTCTTATGGGACTGATGTAAAATAACAAAAGCTCCCAGGAAAAGATCATATTATCAGGGAAAGAATGGTGTGCATACTGTGAACAATGTGCCAAGGAAGGATGTAGGGAAAAAAGTTAGATGTAGAACCATTACTTTTCTTCTAAAGCACATGTCTTAGACTGCTCACTGGTAAAAAGATTTCATGAATGTATGAAGAATGTTGTTGTTAAGGGTCATGGCTGGTCGGGTCACTAGCCAAATGACACATGCTCCCTTCCCAAATGGGGAGAGAGAATGAGGGAGAGAGACTTATGGATTTGAAAAGAAGACTAGAACACCTTAAATGAAAATAATAACAATAAAATGAAATGTATAAAAATATACATAAAATCAAAGTCAAACCCAACTGCCCTGATGGCAATTACATAACCATCACTACTGATGCTGTGGGGCAGGCACTGGGAAAGTCACAGACTTGACTCAGCAGCAGATTGAAACTGAATTCAGGAGCTGGATAGTGGAACTGGATGCAGGAACACATGGATTGGGATTGAAGGTAGAATGGACACAGTCCTGCTTGGATGCCGGCCATTGAAGAAGAGAGCCTGACCCTCGTGATCCTTCAGCTTTATACTGAATATGACATATATGAGTTGGAATACCTCATTGTTCAGTCCAGGGCCATCTGTCCTGTCCGCTTCTCCCTGCAGGTGAAGCCTTTTACTGTCTGCACCCCCCAGTGTGGTACACAAGATTTATCAGTGACCTTGTTCTCCATAGGAGCAAGCATAAGCCAGTGCCTTTCTGCATACCCAACCTTGGTAGTAACTTGAAACATCAAGCATTATCACTTCTAAAAATAGACACTGTCTGTGAAAATATGCCATTAACTTCAGGAAGTGCAGTTATTTAGAAGTGAATGAGTAGAAAAGTAAAATTACTGAACAGAATGAGTTCTGTTCTAGCTCAAACCAGGAGAGTCATCTTCACTGATGAGGAGAATCTGGTCTGTTCTTGGTAGATGATGACATGACATTATCTGATTGTTCTGAAATCATCTCTCCACTTTACTACAGCAGCACAAATTATCTAGACAGGAAGTCTCCGTCACTAAAGAAAATCCATCATGAATAAAAAAGTGGTAGATCATGTCTCCAGCAGTCATATACATACATACATATGAACAATAACACAGATCTCTCATACCTTCCTTATTTTATCTATGAAATAAAGTTTAAAGCATCAGTTCCTGACTTCAGAATACCAAATGGTCTGGGCAATTGTAATTAAATCACTTCAAACTCTTAGACAAAGTCTGTAGTCAAACTTTGATTCCTCCAGAACTGTCAGAGACAAACATAATGATAATGTGGGCAGCTAAGGCGGCTTTCTACAGGATTAGTCAGGATCCGAAGTGGAATGCCAGAGGAAACAGGGATTACCACACACCTCCCTAGAGAAAATAACTGATAGCTATAAATGATAATTAGACAAATTTGGAGTTTGGAAACACAACCAGAAAACAAGCTGTGATCAGAACCAACAAGCTGTGATCAGAACCAACATGTATGCAGTTCTTTTAGTTTTCATTCTCTTTTACCCTGGTACATCAGGGTTATATGTATAATTTTTAATCAAAAAAATAATCCCATTAATTAAATAAAATATCAGATCATAGTGATGAACATTTTAAATTCCTGAACTGAGAGTCTACATGGCAAGAAAAGATAATTATTCATATTTTATCAAACAGATACTTTTGTTCCTCTCTTCCTCAATTTCTACAATGTTCTGTTCAATGGATACTCTAATTATTGAGGATTCCTGTATCTTCTAGTGGTCATTAGCTGGAAATCTATGTACCTTGGTACAGGATAATATTTATTAATTTTCTTGGGAAAAATTTTAATGAAGGCTGTTGACTTCATTATGAAAGCATCCAAGGCTTTTCAGCCAAGTGCAATAAATTTATATCCTCTATATTTTTGTATGGTGATGGTATTTTACAAAAGAATTCTGGCTTTTTTGTTTTTGGTTTGTTTGTTTGTTTTTGTTTGTTTGTTTTTGGGCTTTTTTGTCTTGTTTTGTTTTGTTGTTGTTTTTTATTTAAGGGAAGGATTCATGGTTTCTTTTTCCCTTATATGTAAATTATGTAACACTACCTATTCTATGTAATGCATTTTCCGTCACATGCCTTTTCTGTCTATTCAGATGTTAAAAAAGAAGCTGTATTCACACAAACAATCCCTGTTCATACAGATATATGCATAAATACCCATCCTTACACCCAAAGCTTTGTCCTTTTTTTATTGCTGCAGAAGAAAGAATAAAAGCTCTGCTTTGAGATTATGATTGTTTGCAAATAAAGAGAAAAGATGTATCTACTCTTCTCATTCCACTGGGAAAGAAATTACCTTGATGGATTTATGAAGAAACTTCTTATAAGCAAAGTATAAATCTGCATTGGGATTATTCTCATTTTACTTACTTTGTGTTGTTTACTTGTTTTAAACATCACTTATAGAGAAGCTGCATCAATATATCTTTTAATTTATTTAGTTATAATCATAAAGTATTCAAGTTCTTTGGAAACAAATGCATGCTATAAATTTCAGACCTACAATCAGAATAGAAAAACTTTACTACTGGCAAATATTTTCTTATTTCCACAGCTGTGGTATTACACCTTCACAGAATTAATGAGATGGTGAGATTACCTAAAGAACTAACCTGGGTATGTTGAACTTTATGAATTCTCCATCCTTATACAATACCAATACACATGGTAAGAGAATATACAAGTAAAGAGACAGAACATCAGGATATTGATGTTCTCAGACTCTCAGGGACTTGAGCATCTCCCCTGTGAAGAGAGACTCAGAGAACTGGGGCTGTTTAGTCTTGAGAGAAGACTGAGAGGGGATCTTATTAATGTTTACAAATATCTGAAGGGTGGGTGTCAAGTAGAAGGGGCCAGTCTCCTTTCAGTGGTGTCCTGTGATAGGACAAGAGGTAATGGTAGCAAGGTAAAACACAGGAAGTTCCACCTCAACATGAGGAAAAACTTCTTCATTGTGTGAAGGTGATGGAACACTGGAACAGGCTGCTCAGAGAGGTTGTGGAGTCTCCTCCTTGTGAGATTTTCAAAAGCTGCCTGGATCTGTTCCTGTGTGGCCTGCCCTGGCTGATTCTGCTTTGGCAGGGGGGTTGGACTCGATAATCTCTTGAGGTCCCTTCCAAGCCCAACATTCTATGATTCTATGATTATTATTTTGTCTTTTTGCATGGATTTACAGCCTTAAATAACTGATTTATTGTATTTATGGCTGTATTGCTGTGACTTTTCCAAAGCTATGTTATCCATAGATGTGGAGGATTCTCACTTCCCTAAGACTGATGTTATCATTACTTACAGGTTTGGAAACAGGCCTGCTACAGTCCATTTGCTTGTATCCTTGAATTGATAATACAATAATCAGAACAAATGAATTAATGTCTCTGCTTAGAAGACTGATCGTTTAGGTCAAAATACACTTTGCAAGAGTGAATACCTAGGGCTGATTATCAATTGAAATAAACCAGCATATTATCATGTTTATACTTGTCTTTATCGACTTCAGTATTGTCACTTTGATTTATATCAAGTGAGAATCACTTTCATTTTGTATCCCAGGTTTGAGCACTGAGATTTTAAGACAGTTTCTGAGGCCACAAATCTTAAACAGAGTTTTGAACCTTAAAATGTACTTTCTCTTGTTTTCTAGATATTGGGGTTTCTCATTCTGTACAAAAATTGCAGTTTTCAAATGAAAATGCAACATATTACCTGGTTACATACGTTCCTATGTGATCTGAGAGCTAGAGCTGATATTTTTCAACCCATACATCTTTCTAGTAGAACAGAATCTTTGGTTACATATGATACTTGACTTGCTGCTAAGCAGCACTTGTCTTCAATATATGTTCCTGCTGAAACTTGTCCACCTGCTTTGCTGCCTTCTGGCAACAGGTGCATGGCAAGAAGACAGTTCACCTAGAGGACCAGTGTCTGGAGTTGTTCTGCAGCTCTGACAGTTATAAAGTGACTTCCTTCCTTCCTTCCTTCCTTCCTTCCTTCCTTCCTTCCTTCCTTCCTTCCTTCCTTCCTTCCGTCCTTCCTTCC
>JAAGNO010012264.1:76384-109783 GCA_033439905.1 Ceryle rudis
ATGTTAAAACAGTTTTGTGTTATTCAGAAGTGATATATAGGACTGTTACTTAGCATTGTGTTTTAAAAGCAATACTAATAGTCTGCAAAGATTCACTGGAACAATAATGTTAGATTTACATAGTTAAGAAGAAGTGTATATTTTAACATGAATTTTGAAGTTTTTGCCAAACCCCCACCATTCTGCATCCAATGATAAGTCTGATGTTCTGATTCCCAGAGACTATTTTCTCTCTAGATGTCTTTGGGCTGGTTGTAGTCCAGCTTACTTAGACAAAATGTTTAAAGTCATCATAAATTAAGTTAATGAATATGTTATAATTTACCCTGTTACCTTTGATAAACAAATGAATGCTATTAACAGCAAAATCACAAGTGAAAAGCAAAATATCTCAAAGTTCTCTAAGAGGGTAATTCACATTTACATTGTTGCGACTTTTATAAAAATGCCTGTAGAACCTACACCTCAGTCCTACTGAAAGAAAAAGAACAATTCATTTCCTCATGCCTGCAATCAGGCCACATTTTTAGATTTTCAAACCTAAATTTTACCTTTCTGTTGATATGTATATACACATATATATATGTATGTACACATTTGGGTTATGTGGTCTTTGTGATAGGCTCCAGGGAGTGACCCTTGCCTTAAATAAATGAGTCCTGAATCACTCAAGCCCATCCTGGTCTTTCTAAATTCGTCTGGATGCATCTTCAGGCTATATATAATATGGATGTAATGGGTATTTCACCAGCCTTTTCAACATACTCAGCACACCATACATAGAATTTCTCTTGCCACGTGACACCAGCTTTCATCAAGGGCTCAATAGAGGTCAATTTAATTCTAGGGTATGAAACACTGCAGCAATATTTTTACAATTCTTTAAAAATTAATATTTCTATATGAAATGGACAAGATAAATGGCTTCTTTGGTGCCTGTCACATTTTTGATTTGATGGCAGGAAGCTGAAAGCATGTGCTGTGTTGCTGAGAGGCATGGCAACATTCCTGCCCATTGGAGCAATCTGTGGACCACTCTTCACAGAGCCCCTCCTGACTCTTATCTGCAGACAGACACAGTTGGTCCACTACAGAAGGGATTCCAGGAGTGATTCTGCATGCACAAAGTGTGAACAATCAGGAAGAACAGGTTTCTGAATTGAAAAACTGAATTATTCAAACTGACAGTGTAGGTGCAGCCTTTGTGATAGCAGCACTGGCATAACAGACTCCTTTCATCACACATCAATCCTGTCCAAGCCTGAAGGAAGGTTATGATGCATGACTCCAATCAGAATTAAAATGGTGTAAAGTTCTCCTCAAGACTCCATCAGACTATTCTTTACAAACATATATTTAACTATTATTGTCTTGCTGTTTGCAACAATTACAAGGTCTTCTCCTATGGAATCTGTAGTGGTAGACACAATATCTGAAAATTAGCTAGCCAGCCCTTTTTTTATAAATATAGTGTTATAAATATAGTTACAACTGTAGTTGACGTTTATCCATCTTATAAATGAGGGTTCATATTTAATTCCTAACAAAGTTTTACGCTTTCAGTTATGATTATTCAAGGTACATCAAAGTCCACAGTAGTCATCATTTTGCACCTTTCTAAATGCTTCCCTCAGGATAATGAATAACTGGAACTACAGAGCAACTGTGAAAAGGAAAGAGCAATTCAGGCATCTGTTGCAGAAATGCACACCAACCACTCTGAGCAACAGAGCAGTGTGTATTAAGTAAATGTTTATGTTATTATCTTCAGTGGCTCTACTGATTTTACTTTAGGGGATGGTATAATATATATGCAATGATAATTTTCAACAGCAACAACTTGGATGAGTGGGTGGGGTTACAGAAAACCTAATGGAATCTGGAAGTGCTTAAATTGATTTGGGGGAATCAAGAACAATATGTGTCTGGTGGGGTCAGGAAATTGAAATCATACCATTTTTTCCTGCTCTGTACAGCAGAACTGGGCTGCTAAGAGTACAGATACAGAAGGCAATGCTGCCGTGTTAACAAGAATACCTGTATGGGCTTGGAGCAATGATGTCTTCACACAGGTACCATATCTGTAGCTTTACTGTTCCTTACCTGACTGAAAGTCTGTGTAGTATGGAGTATTCTCCCCCAGGCAATACCACTAGGTACCTCTTGCATTTGCCATCAAAGCATGGACTATAGAGCCTGTTCGAGTAGGTGCAATACATTCATAACTGCCTCCCTCAGAAAATAGGCAAGCAGGAGGAGGTAAAATCTATTGTAGTGCCATCTATATGTGTGTGTGTGTAGGAAACACATAATTTTGGAGTTTAAGCCCAGACTCTGCAAAACTAAATGTCTATAATGATTTCAGACTCAGATGATACAATAGAGCCAAGAAATACTGCTTCTACCAAAACATGTCATCCAATCTGTGTAATGGAAACCATTTTCTATTCCTCATTGAACATTAGCTGTGATGTCACTTGCCTGTATTCATGAGTCATATTACTTTAATCAGTTACAGAACTTCAGAGTAAGTATAAAGACCCAAAAGCTATTTTGTAAGTGTTATGTCTCCCAGTGGACGTGAAGAAAATATAGATAAGTAGTATTCAGGACTCATCTGCAAGTTCCTTGAAGGAACCTTGTAGGTTCCATCACTTAGGACCTCACTCATGGTCAAGCAAGGGGGCAAGGCCACCTAGAAATTCTATGCTAATATCTGCTTATTATTCCTATTTTATATTGAACCTGGAAACTCTGATTCATCTTTCATGGTCCTCAGATTTTCTGAAACAAAGACTAAGTGTCTTTCATTCCTAAGGTATACTAAAGCCAGGATATAGAGAAAGTTACAGGAAAAGGTCACTGATTGGTGCTAGATTGTCGCACAATGGTGGTCATGTCAATAAATCTGTTCTCTTTCTGACTTGGACTGTATTCTGACTTCAGTTCACCCAAGGTACTTCCAAAACATATCCTCTTTTTATCTATCTATCTATCTATCTATCTATCTATCTATCTATCTATCTATCTATCTATCTATCTTTTTTTCCTCCAGATTTCCCATAGCTGCTTCTACTGCATGTCTTCATGACAGCTTGAGATCCTAGTTCCTGACATGTCAGACCTTCTTGGGAGCAATAGCAGTCTGTGAATGTCATAGATATGAAAAATTCAGAGTGGTAAAAAAAGTGATATTATTTTTAGGACTATTCTCCAGTCACTGAGAAATGTAATTTGAGAACTGATGGTCAACTTTTTATTCCAAACATGTAACACAGCAAAACAACTACCTATGCCTGTCTCTCTTTTATATTTTACATGTAGGCATAGGATCCTGTAGCAGTAATAAGTTAACTATTTAACATGACTATTTAAAGAGAGAAATACTATATTACATTGATTTGTCTGGCACATGGCACATTTAGTTTTTAGACTTACTCCATTTTCATTTTGATACACAATATTAAAATAACGTTGGGCTGATATAAGAATCTGAAATTCTCACTCCTTCTGTCTAATGGGCATCAGGAAAAATTGTGGTGTCTTCCTGAATCTGCTTCAGCAGCTGTCTACTCAGCAGGAGGAACAAGCTTCCACATTCCAGTAACTGCTAATTACTACTGATGCACAACTCTTCCCTATCACACCGTCACCTCATTTCAATGAAATGTGGGAATGGCTGCAGGGAGTACTCAAATGGGTGTTTTCTCTGCCTTTGGGTGAGCATTGTGTGTCCACTAAGTCTCAGCTGTGGACCTCTCTTTTGCTGATATTCAGGAACTTTACGTAATATGAATAGCAAGGTTTGCCCTAAGATGTTTACTTTTTATTTTATGAATGTGTCATCTGATCCCCTCATGGCTTTATAGTTCCTTCTAATAGAAATGTATTTTTTCACTCCTCTAAACCCTATATCAGGATTTAATTTTTAATACTTTACATTTAATATATTTACTAGCAGCCACATACTTTGGTAGACGCCTTCTTTTGCAATCCAGAGTGACACACTGTTGGTATGTAAAAGTTCATTCTGCACTGTCTTTCTTTTCCAACAGATTCAACATGAAGCAGTCAAAAGTTATTTAGCAATTGACATTGACGTAACTTTGCCACAAGCAACCGAAGCAATTACAAGACCTGGGTTGGGTGCAGCTGAAACACCTTGATAAGAAAGCAATGAAAAATGACACATCACACAAAAAGAATGGTTTCATCAGTGCAACACTAAATCAACATGTATGTTTCTGGCACTCCCCATTCTTTCAATAATAGAATAATGAGAAAGAGAGGAGGACTGATATCCCCAGTTTTTCATGACAGGCTGGAAATGAACTAAAATAAAGCATGCCTGTTCACTGTCGTTTGATTCTATTTTAACCAAGACAGTTTCAATTTAGTGCTCCATAAACCACTTCATATTTTAGTCTGCCTTGCCTGTGGTTGGTATAAGAAGACAATATGTTTGTTGGATTTCTCCTTCATTCCCTAAAAAGATCAGTATTTACTATGACCATCGAAATCAGGCAGGTTATCGCAACAACAACAACAAAAGAACAGATAAAATTTGGAAAATAGGTTACCTGATGTTCTGAGCCTTACATAGGCAGTATGTCTGAACAGTGGTAAGAGTTAATGAAAGGAACACAATATTCTGGCCACTTAGGTAGAAAATACATTTTTATACCACAGAATTAGCTATTTCCCCCTTCCTACTAAAAGAATGAATTCTATCCACAACAAAGTATTTATTTCGTGGACATTTCAGTTTACAGAATGTTTAGCCATTTGTTAATTTATTTCTCTTTTCCAAGGTTAGCCACAAGTATCATTAGATGAGTAAGCTGATTTTGTATTTCTCAGAAGAAATTTAGCATTTCTAATATATCCCTGTAATTCTCCCTTCCTTTTCACTTACAATATCAGCAAAGTCCCTTTGATAACATAGCCAGATGAAAAGTCTTCTTACCCCTCAAATGCTACCATATTTGACAATTACTGGAGTTTTTGTGAAGCAGTAAGGTATTTTATTCCAACACAAAAGGCGAGCCAGACTTCTTTCAATAATTTCATCACTTGCCAGGCAAAAAGATCTTCCTATTTATGGATTTCTATTACTATATCATTATTCAGTGATATATCTGCTATAATAAATAATGAAAACCCTATATTAGAGAAGATTTCCAAAGCTGTGAGTGGTAGAAGCAATGCAGCGTGGCACTTGCAAAGCCATCCTTTCAAACTGCAAGGAAAGAGCATGGAAAATGGAGCAAAATCTAAATAAGTCTATAGAATCTATGTAGTGAAGATAAGCATTTAAAGTGAGAAAGCAAGAGAGGAGCAAAGTACAGTAAGCATTTTTAGTAAGAAAATGATGCTATACACAAATCTTCATGAAATAATCCAAAAAATACAGCAAAATATTCTGACAATACAAATTTATTTATAATATTTTACACTTTTTTTTTCTTTTGAAATCAAGTGTTAGAGTCTTCTAAGTATTGCAGTAGGAAAGTACATCACAAACACTGCACATATTTTGATGGTTCTCTCTAACAAGGTATTTTCCTGCTTATTGAACTATGATACTGTATAAAATGAGAAAACCTTCAGCCTTCTTATAAGAAAATACTTCAAATTCAAGAATGCAAGGCTTAGAAAGTTCGATAAATAAAACTGAATAAAACTTTTAAAAGACTAGTATCTGCCTTCAGTAGAAACCAAATGTTGGTTCATGTCTCACATCTACTTAACCTACAGAAAACACTGATTTTAATAGGAAGCTTTAGCATCAGTGTCAGTCAGCTCTGTCTATAATAAAAGCAGCCAGCAACCATATAATTCCTAGTACTCAGTTTATTTATATGTAACCTCTTTATATTTAAGTCTGTATACATAAGCAGCTATTGATTTCTGCTCAAGATTCACTGAAGTGACATGCCCGTTGCTTCAGCACTAAGCAGTATAAATATTATATCTTGAGATTGGACAAGAGTAACATACAATCTCTGTCACTGTTTATTACATTATCAGTTACAATGGAAGAGTTTTTTTTCTCTTTTTAAAAATGCTCTTTCCTCACTGAACCAATCTGGTCTATAGGATTTATGAAAAAGAGTGTAAAAAAGGGGTCTGAGTGAGTATTTAACATCAGAGAGTAAAATAATTTCAGCTATCATTTATTCCAGAGACTTCTTTTATCATCATTATTACCATCTTTCCCTTTTAAACAATATTATGATAACGTGTCAGAGTTTTAGTTCAACCCCTTGAGATCTACACTCACTGGAAAGACAGCTTGTTTGTATTTTCAGTGTTAATGATTTTATCAGTATGTTAAGCAATGTTTAAAACTCTCATTTATGTTTTATCTACCAAAAAAATCTTATGACAGACAGTGTTATAAAATACTGAGATATTTAAATTCAAGAGTACAAAATCATTACTGGACTGTATATTGAATAGTAATGTAGTTTTCCTTCACAGAAGAGGAACCTAGGAAATTATAACTACACTCAGCACAACAAAAGTAGCTCACTGCAAGATCTGTGTAGATAATTCTAAGCTTGAAAAGGGCATAGAACAGGAGGAAGAAAAAAATAAGGCCTCTATCCTACGATGAAGGAGAAGAAGAAAATATCTAGTATCAACAATAGCTTCAAGGGGTTGCCATTCCTTATTCTGGCTAATTTAAAATTCTGACTGCTATGGGTGTGATCGCTTTTGGCATAATTTTTTTGCAGCAGTCCAGCTCAGTTTTGGAGAGGAAAGTGATAATACATCTGAAAATTAATCTGGACATGGCTCCTATTGATTTGGGTGGCGTTTAGGCACCCGAGTTCTGCTTTGGGAATGGTATTTCCATCAGATGGGGACACATAAACTAACCACTTAAAACTGAACTAGTTACCTAAAGTCGCCTCATAGTCTCTGAAGACAAATAGTTCGATTTAAAAGGAAATTAATTTATCCTAAACTAAGTATCCAAGAGGTGAAGACTTTTAGAGATGCCTACCTTAAAACTCACAGTCATTAGCTGAAGTTCAGACTTCATACTCTCAGGCATCTGTTAGAATTGGGGACTGCTATCACTGCATCCAAGCACCACCCTTAAACTCTTATCATACAGTGTCTGCCTAGCTCTCTATCATCCTTATATAGCATATATTTTACAGAACAGTTTATTTTTATGCATACTTGCATATTTGTATCTATTGTCCCATGATATTTAGGATTCAGAAATAAGTGTTTAGCATTGAGACTGTAGATCTCAGGTTTTCTTCCAAAATCCCATTATCCCATGGACTTGGAACAATACCTTTAAGTCAGATAATTCTGCATACTGGAAAATTTATCAGTACATTCATAAACACTATTAGGTAACTTGGGAAGAGTATTCTGATTAAAATGTGCTGTTACTCATAAAGATGATCCCCTGAATCAACTACTTCAACACTAGAAAGGTATGTGAGAGACAAAACATAGAAAAGATAATAGGAAATGGCCTAGTGCTAAATTGTTTAATAATGCCAGATATCTCTCTTTGCTAACAGAGAAGCCATCCTTTGCTTCAGAGACTTAGTAGATAAAAAGAAAAAATGCACAGTCCATCACCACACAGTTGTATAAGAATTGGTCTAATTTTCTTATCTATTATTACTTTTGTGCATTATTATTATTATTAATATTATCATTATAGGCACTCAGATTCACCTGAGCTGACCCAATGGAAATGTTTGAAAGCAATAATATCACACACTGTGGCACAAGCATTTAGCTTTGAAACTTATTAATACAATTTTAAGAAAACCTACCATATATTTTAAGAAAATATTGAAAGTATTTATTGCTTTCACAAGCACTTTGACAAACATACAGTAGGGATGTTACCATTATGGAGTTAATTAGGTATTTTAATGCCTATACTGATTATTCATTATCATGGTATTTCCAGGGAAATTCAGATCCTTATAATATGTGTTGAGAGAATTTATTTTGTCATTTAACATGGGATTTCTGACATATCTGCAATGTAGTTTTTATCTGTGCTATTCATAATCGGATCCTTGTATAGTCGATTGGGAGGAAGAGGCACTGTAATCCTATAGGCAGATTTAGAAGTCTATTTTAGGATTCAGTGAATCACACTCTAGAAGTTCTGTTGTTCACTGCTGATTATAAGTGGAAGTATGATTAATTCAGATGAAGTCATCTGTATTTTAGATATCTGTGTTCAGTTACATGAATTCACCCACAAATTATTCACATACACATTTACACATATTCTAGAGAACTGCATAAACCAACAAAAAACCATTTCATGTCTTATTTAATAAACAGAGGCAGCCCTTGTTATTTTTTTTCAAAGCAATATTTCATCATGCATTGATATTCTAATCTATGGCAAACATATTTGTGACTACCCAATTTATACATTTGTGCTTTAGCATATCTATATTTTTCAATGGAGCATGGCATAGAAGCATCCCTAAAACATCCCTGAAGGAGACAGATTGTATAAAATTGGTGCAGCATCAGGTCAAAAAAGCACCCGAGGTCCCAGAAGCAGTCTAAATTCATTAGTGTGGTCCTAATTAACTTTGCTGCCTAGAAGGAGTTTTGATGAGTTCAAATTCAATTCTATACCAGCACGACTATATTGCTTCCACTTGTGGAACAAGTTAAGTCAGTACTACTTTGCAGCTCCCTGCTGCATATTTAATTGCACAGCAGAAGAAAGCTTAGTGACAAGTATAGTGAAACAGCCTGCTGCACCAACACCTAACAACAGGCAGGTATTTCAGATTATGCTGTCCGTGTTCATCAAACCTTTGTATGATCTTAAAGTTGAAATGTGCACACTGTAGTCCTATACTTGTATTTCTCCAATATTTATTTTATCTTGGAAATGATTGTGAGAAGATGCTTTCAACTGGAAGTCTTTCAGCTAGAAAATTCATGTTGCTGTGAGGCAAGATTTGCCTGAAGAAAGTTAGTCAAAAGGGCGAAAAAATGATTCCTCTGTTATTATGGAGCCATCAGTTGGTAGAATTAGTATATCTCTAAAATGCTTAACTGTGGGTAGATGGAGGATAGAGGGTCAAGTACGATGGTGCCACAGAAGGGGGAAAAGTCATGGTTTGATTAGAGCAAGGAGAAAAGGAGTAACTATTCTGCTTTGCTCTTCACTTCATTATTACAAAGGTGTGTATGCAGTCTGGATCTCCAGGGATACAACACACACAAGCCAGCCATTACTATGCTAAGCCTGACCTTTCTCTTATTCATGCATATAATCACTTTTTCTCACTAGGACACCTACTCATGCTCATGTCTATCACAACTCAAAAGCATGGGAGGAAAGAAACAATGAGACTCTCCTCATTAAGTTAAAAACTAAACATCGTACACAGTAATAGAATGAAAGATAGTGTCATAATGAGACCTTTTAAAAGGAATAGCTTCAGTTCAAACTGCTGATACAGAATTATATAGTATTCGTTGTCTTTTTAGAGAACATTTTCATGATTTACAGCAAGTCTGTATCTAACTAGCATCTGTTCTATTGTATTTTGACAAAATGACTGAAGTTTTTTCTATAATGCACAATTCCAAATTCAATTTGAGCCTAGCAATTTGTATAAGCAGATTTTCAGAGGTCTGCGCTCTTAAAACCTACTGTAAAGTCTATACATCAGAGCAATTAGAAACACAATTTTCTCAGAATAAATAACATAATTTTGACAAGTAGGAGTGAATTGCAATTAATAAACTCATGCTTTTACATTTTATTAAAAAGATTTTTCTTCCAAATGTCATTATATTAAGAAAACCCCAACCCTACTGTAGTGGGTATTTAGTTTGGAAATACGGAAGTATTGTATAATTAAGGCCTGCATTGAACTTCAGCATAGGACTGTTTAAGAGCTTCAATTACATCTAGTATATTTTCTGGTCTCTTTTGCAAAATGTATTAAATTTATTCAGATATTTCAAGAGTAAGTATAATTTCCTGTACTTTACTGGATATACAGTCACTTGACAGTCCCTTTACCCACAGTGACTTTGTACATCATCTGAAGAGAAAAATAAGCTCAGAAGATTTCCATGACACTCTATTTTGGAAAAATAGATTGACTGCTAAAATTTCATGGTTTTTTTCAAGTAAAGTAATGGGTTTTCATTTATTTATTTATTTTATTTATTTCTCAGAAAAGCCAGGGAAAAACCTCCCCTCTGTTCTTACCTCTGAGAATTCTTAGTTTAGAAATGGGGAAACTTTTACTGCAGAAAAATGATTTCTCCCCTTCTCTCTCTTTGTGATCATTCTGTTTATATTCTCAGTAACTAAATGTCTTGTGAATAGTGGCCCAACATTAAATACCCTTTGACTTTTTTTTCTTATTGGAATTTCATAACAGTGCACCATGATTGAAAGATTTATTTATCTGCATTAGGGTTACAAATGAAAGCCACATAAATGAAGGTAGGTATAAAGTGAAAGTGATTTGCATAAATATATATATTTTTTTAATCAAAGGAATTTGATATGATAAAAAAGATCCACTGTACAAAAATTTCACTTGATGTAAACTCAGTTCTTGCAAGAATTGAAGTCCCTTTAAGGTCCCTTCCATTCTATGATTTTATGATTCTAATAATCATAATGTTTTATACAGCATGAAGTGGAAAACAAATAAATAGGTACGGGACATATTATCTATTGTTCAAAAATGTTTGAGGCAGAGAAAAAAGCAAAAGGGAGAGGCTACACCTCCTCAAATTTTATCTGTCCAGAATGGAGACTTGTATAGGCTTGTCATGTATGTTACCTGTCTCTTGCTATTTATTTTAGAAATATTTCCAGGATCATTTCTCCCAATAGCAGGTAGATGATGAGTCACTCTTTTGATTATAAAGGCAGTGCACTTCCAACACCATATAAGAAGTCCTGCCTTACTCAGAATATTCACGAGACTAGTAGATATGATGAAAGGTCTATGCAAACACCACAAAGACATAGATATCTGGTGTGAGAGTACGTATCAAAGGACGGATCATGTGGCATTGGATCTTGTGGTTAGGTAACTGAACTGATCCTAGATTTTCATTAACTATGACATAGTTTAGACACCTAAGTCAAATGTTTGCATTTAGCATTAGACAAGTTTATCCAGTACAAAGGTAGTGATTAATTGCAAGACTGCAGATGCAGTTATTCAGGGTTATAAAAGCAGATTGCATTGTCATAGAGGTGCATACATTGCTGCCTGCCACTAGAGCACCAGAGCTCTATCAGTATGCTTTGTCTCTAAAATGTAGGTTTTTTTGCTTGCATTATGTACCAGTGTCACATGATACAACTCACAGAATGTATAAGAAGGCTGACTGGACTTTCTCTGTTTATCAAGTCAGATTTTGATGATCCTCAAATAAAAATAAAAAAATAATCCCAAAATTTATTTGTGTACAACATTCTCTTATATGCTTTTCAAGGTAAGGTGAAGTTTGATGGAAAACATATGGGGTTTTTTGATTTCTTTCTATGTTGTGTTTCAATAACACTCAAGGCTTCAAATTGCAGGCATTGGATTTAATTTCCAAGGCATAGAATTTCTGCTGGGTTTACAAACAATCTGGTACTGTGATACCAAACTTCTAATAGACAGCTTCATTCAGAATTGGCAAGCAGCATTTATGTTAAACAATATATTTCATACACATTTCAATTTAGTCTTGTGAAAGCAAGTTGTGATATGATTCCATGTGAACAACAAATGATAGTATTCAAGAATATCAATGAAGTGCATATTTACAAAATATTTGATCTGTATCAGCAAAGCACAAAATAACAACATTTACAGCTTCTATAGTTTTTTCAATCTACAGTGTAACTGGATATAACAGGAAAGGTCAAATATGTAGTCATTTACTGTCCTTAACAAGAATGATATAGTGGCTGCAAGGTCTCATCAACCTAAATGCCCATGACATTTCCATTTGAGTCTTGGCAGTATAAAGGCAAATGCTGATTAAATTAAAAGCCTACTGTCATTTAGAGTGCATGCTTTAATCTGAAGAAAGAGGTCATACAGAACTGTCCCAAAACATACTTAGTGATGTATTAATCATATATACATCATCATCTCCTTATCATAGTCAACATCTGTCTCTTTTACTTCCTTCTTTGTAATCTGAAAATCACCACACCTGTTTCTCCCTCTAAGGAAAGAACACACCTCCTCCTGCAAACCACCTTCACAAAGAGGTGCAGTATCCTCCTTGTATTGTATGTGTGTTATTTCAAACATGTTCAGAAAGCACACAGTTCTTTAGGGGTGATTTTATGTAATCAGATTAGGAGACCGTCAACTGTACCTTTTAATAAAAATGAGTCCTACAGTGCCTATTTTAAATACATATTTCCTGCTTTAGAGAACATGTCATTAAATCACAGATTATTTTAAATATATTAGAAAATAAAATCTGTTTTTCACTTTTTAAAGCAATTCGAAATTCAATTTAATCCTGATTTTCATAACACAGCTACTTTTCTTGTACCTGTAAAATATTTTATGTGCAAATTCACCTCTGTAATTTAATTATAAACCCTTCTGTATAATGTTTATGTTGATACTCTATGATGTCCATGAGTTGTAGCAGAGCCCCCACAGACGCTCATTCCTCGACTGATGGAAAAGTCTGTCATTATAATAGGTCTTGTCATTCCTTAACACGCTGTATTATTTTTCATAGTTGGAGAAAAAGTCTGTGCCACTGAACGACACTGTCTCACATTTCAACTGATTTAATAAGCAAACACATCCCAAAAGAATTAAATTATACCCAACAGGGAATGTCTTATTTCAGTCAAAAATATTCAAGGGGCTGAAACATCCAAATCGGAAATATTTTTCTTGATAATATCAGAAGTTCTTTCCATGTTAGAGTCTTTTCACAAATAAATCTTTAAACTTGGACTGTATGCTCACTTCCTACATTGGCTGAAAGCAAAACAGCAATAAATATTTTAAGACTTTAATCATTTCCAGGCCCTTTCAAAGTACCAATTAGCATATTAATGCAATGTTTCATTGGTCTTATCCAAGAAGTTAAACTTCTAAATGACTAAATAAAAAGCTTTTATTACATGACTTTGTTAGTATCACTTGGAAAGGAGGAGTGGAAAAAATACAAATCCCACATTTGATGAATTGTTCAGTCAAATAATTTCAAAGGTCTCTTGTCTTTCTGTAATTAGTCTAGCAATTAAAACTTGATCTATATACTGAAAATTATATTTGACTCATAATTATGTTTTAATCTGTTAGTATCCTATTCAGAAAGATCCTGTAATTAATTTATACGTATACTCATTATAATGTGTGTCTAAAAATTTCAGTATATTTTCACTCAGGAAAAAAAAAACAACAAGCAAACAACTGTGCTACTTCAGATTTGGTGTGTGAGAGGTTTTACTGGTACATGAGCTCAGTGTTGGAAAATAAAATGAGTGAGAATAAGAGAGGACTGTTGGAAGTTTCTTGATTTACTGGCCAACACAAATTGGCTACAGTACCCATAAAAGAAATATAGAGTGTTCCCTAACCCCTCATGTTGCAGAAATCCTCATGAAATTGAAGACCCTTGAGATGAAGACTCTAAAACTTGGCTGTCTTTGGTCATACAAAGTGCTTCACGTGACACCATTACCCCATAGGCAGGAAGAGTGCTGGCCAGTTTTGAATGCACAGCTATGATTTCCCCAAAAAGGTCTACCTTGGCCAGATCTAGAAGCTTTTGATGTCACTGACGGCTACAAAGCTGTGCCTAAGAGATGCTCTAAACCCTGAAGAGTAATCAACTGCACCATAACTTTTGTGTCCCAGGTTACAAAGAAGAGAGAAGGAACAGGGATGTTACCTGCAAGAAAGTTTCCTAGGGCATGTGCTGTTCCAAGCACAATACATTCACTGCTATGGTAAGTACTTGTTAGCAAAACAAAAGGGAAAATGGTAATGTCAACATATAAAGCCTAAGAGTTCATCTCCTGTAGCAAAGGAAGAAAAGTAGTGGAGGAGAGAATTTTTCTCTACATGCATGTGGCTGCAGGTGAAAAAATAAGGCTGGTGCTGCTACTGTTGTTGTAGAAGGTCCTTTTTCAGGTGAATTACATAATGAGAGTTCTTCCAGATGGAAACACTTGATTCTGCCACTTGATATTTTTTTTTCAAGAGAGGAGTGATGTGGGAGGTAGTGAAGTCATAGGCAGTATATCTGTGAGACTGTCCATGTCACTTGCTGTTAGGGACAAGAAGTGGTCCTCTATGATTTAGCAGTATTGGTGTGTCCATAAGGCCCAACCTAGCTCTTCCTCAGGACAGGGTGATCCAGAATGGCCCATACCTGTCATTTATCACTAGCACCCTACTCATCGTACTCTGGCTGAGGCATGTTGTTATGGCCATAAACCTGATGAAGAAGGGTCTCAGTGTGACTTTGACTGAAAGTTGACCAACTTCTCAAATGGTTTTCATTTTACAGCTTTAAGAAGACATCAGTGCATGATTACTTATGTTTACAAACAGCTTGTAAGAGATTTGCTGTTCGAAATCAATGAGTAAAACTGCTGGAATTGCTCTTCATCCTACTGTCCTCTTTTACTAACAGCAATGAAGCTCAGAGTGCTTCATAAAATCATTCCCTGCAATAAGAAATCTATCACTTTCTATTCACACCTTTCCTAAGATGAAGATAATATTGTCTAAATGACCACACATCTTCTAAATCAAAAAAATCCCTACAACTCTTTTGCCAGCACAATCTGTTTTAAAGGTTTCTCTAATTAAGTGTGAAGAAACCTTATGCTAGGGGGAGAGTTGCATTAGACAGGAAGAAAAAAAAAAGACAAATATAAAACTATATTGCCTCTGTGACAGCTTAGTTTACCATAGACGTTCAGCTCCTCAGAAGCCTGTGACCATAATAAAAAGAACAGTTGGCAGATAAATAAACTAGAAAAAGAGTTACATAAAGAGTAATAGTTATATGAAGAGTGGGTACAGCTCATCAGAAAAGGAATCTACCAAAGGGACTAATTAACATGAAAAGTTCATGAAACTGCTAAAGAGTAGCAATTTCCAGTATCTCTATGAAGTTAAGAAATCCTTCAGTTGTTTGAAAACTTTAAGTGTATTCTGTAACAGAGATCAAATAAGACACAAATTAAATCTTCATTTTTTTCTTCTTTTTTAATTTCCAAGTGCATTTTTCCTCTCAAAACAATGAACATAAACATAGGTTCTTTTTTTTTTTTTTTTTTTTTTTTTTCTTTTTTACTCCCACAAATTTGGTCCTGAGGGGGCTAACCAGTTTTTTGCTCGTCCCTGATCCTACTCTTTTATGGGCGCTGGATCAGATCCTTAAAGAATAAATACTAATCCAATATAGTAACCAGAAGAAACCTTTTCAAAGTAACAGATTATATAATACAAGATTACCTGTTTAAAATAAACATATAGATATATAGGTCATACATGATTAGTCAGCACCAAATTACTCTCTTTCAAATCAATAGCCTTGCAATGTTAACCTGTATAAAATTTAAATATATTTTTCCAGCCTGTCTGTGTTTCCAAATGTTAAATATAAGCAGAGTATGGATGATACTTTCAAAAAAACTCCAACATTTCTGTGCCAAGGAAATGTACTTCAGAAACTGCCCAGCACAACACCATAGCATAGTCAAATATGTTGGAACATGAGATCAATTGTTCATCTATGCTAATATTCCCCAGACTTTTGTCACGTTACTTCCATCAGTATACAATTTGCTTAATGGGTAATTTCAACAACAAGTGTTGTAAAAGTTTCACAAAGCATTTAGTAATCTCATGTATTCCATAAGGAGATTATATTTAAGTTTTCACAGTGTCTTTTCTTGGTATCAAAGGAGCTTGGCATTTGGTGTTTGAAGGTAGCTATAACATAGAAACATCTGTACCACTCTATTTCAAGAGCAACATTAATTTTTGTCTTCCTTGCATCCTGCAGGAATACCCTCCTTGAGCTCAATGTTCTTGCTAGACAAATTTAACTCAGTGGCCAAAAGTCTGAGCTCTCTACTATGCTTTGTTGCCTAGTATTTCAGGACTATAGCATAAAATAACAGTGAAGAGCAATGCAAAGACATCTGTAAATGGTACTGGCTGTCACAAATCTTGACAGCATCCACTGACCTCTAGCATTAACATATTAGCTTTTTATTTTTTAAGACCTGAACTGCAAAGTGCAGTTTCCAAGCTCCATTTTGCAGAATGATAGGCTGTAGGCAGCCCATGGGGGGAAAATTGACAGTATCGAAACTGAAGGTCAGTGCTTAACTGTATTTTTTCATGCACTCAGTTCAGCTACTGAATACTTGCCTATTCCTGTTTTCTTATCATTATAGACAAAGCAAATGAATAAAAAAAACTGGTGTAGACATTTTATTTTGTTATCTTCTGTCAACTGGGCTTTTGACCGACTCATTGAGCTGATGTAACACACAACTGCACTGTGTCAAATCTTAACATTCTTCATTTAATTGACTCACCTACATCTAATATACAGATTCAGTTTTTCTCCTTCTCTCCAAACATGTGATGAAAAATGGCTCCCAGACCATGCGGGAAATCTCCATTGCCTGACACTTGCTACTACTAATATTAGTTGCAGCTAGACTTCCGCCAGCTCTACCAATCTGAACCTTCAAAACACAAGTGGATTTCAGAGGTACTTCGGGGATACCATGTGTAGCCACAGGAGACTTGTTTTCTTCCTATTTCTCTGCCACCAGGAAGAGTCCAGCTACTGATTACTGTACATAAGGCATTGTACATGGTATTATGGGGTTAACACAGAAAATATGTAGGGGTTTTCCAAACTTATTTCACAAGGTCTGTTATGACCCAGTCAGGATGTACTTGCACACTTCATGCTGTTAGTCTGCTGATGCTGTTCCTGGTCAGCAGAAAAATAGGCTCACAGCTGCATCTAATTGAAGAGAACATGAAAATAAATGTGAAAAACATTTTGGATGCTGGTGTGTTCATGTTGGACTAGGGCAAAGGGGCAGGAACTGAAAGAAGGGACTGCTTTAAGTCATTTGACTTTTAAATTCATGAGTCCAAATAACAGAGATACGCAAAAGCCCTGTGGTTTCTCCTTCTGTAAGTCTCACTCAGCATCATTTTTTCAGTATACCAACCCATTGCCTTTAATTTCAGAGTTTCAGGAAGGGAAAAAAGTTGCACAAATTTGTAATTTCTCATGAAGAACAGTTTAATATGTCAAAGACCTCTGGTCAGAGCTATCCTTCATTTCATGTTGTCTAGGCATATGCACGTTCCTATTTTCCACTAGGTGATATATTTTCAAGGGAAACTGCATGATACTATGTAAATTTACTACATCTGCTCTGACCTGTGTTCAAGGTCATGTTGATTCTTTCTGACTCAGGGGACTATTGGTACAAAAGGCTGAGTACAGGAAGAAAGAGAAGAATTCAAAAGGGAAAGTTAGAAGAGAAAAAAAAAAGGAAGAACCGTTTCAAAT
Organism: Ceryle rudis; assembly: GCA_033439905.1. Lineage (NCBI taxonomy): Eukaryota > Metazoa > Chordata > Aves > Coraciiformes > Cerylidae > Ceryle > Ceryle rudis. Next base: position 93,977 of record JAAGNO010012264.1, read on the forward strand.
TATCAGGCCACATCTGCAATAAAAAATGGAACTAGGAATATTTCTAGCTGTTGGAATATGTCATTTTAAGATCTCTTACAATACAAATCAACATGAACATTTGTCTCTTCATTAATCTTCAGCACTAATTTGATTGAACAAGATCTTTTAGTTTCGTGCTTTCTGTCCTACTGTACACTGCAGATATGCACATGCCTATACAAACTGACAGCACAAGAATGGACACACCCAGGAGAAACAGTGCATGAACTGAGAACATAAGCATCTTTTTTATATAGAGAGAGTAAAAAGGGAATCTATTGTCCATCAATATTTAGCAGTAGTAGCTGTCCTCAGAACTGAGTCAAAAGTGAGGAGGCTGAAACAAAAGGTAAACGTTTCCCAGTAATAGAATTTTGAAAGGACTGGATGGTGAACCAAAGCCCTGTGCCATTTCAGGGGGGAAGCAAGAAAAAGTGTCTTGACATTGACAAGACATAAAAACTTCCTGTAAAGAAAGTGTGGGATGAATTATTACATTTCCACAAAATAAGAAAATAAGAGCAACAGAAGGGGAGCTGGGAAAAAAAGATGTTAATGATTTTGAATATGTCCATACTAGCAGAGCAGAATTTACTAGAGGTTGGTGGGTAGATGTGGTTCTGAGCACCACTAAAGGATGGTGCTACCTTTTGTTAATCTGCCATGGAAAGTAAGACTTCAGTGTACCCCTTACACTTAACACCTAAATCTACTGATACTGGTAACAGGGTGATCACACATGGCCTCATTCATTACAGAGTATGGGATTTTGTTAACTACTGAATCACAGCAGAAATCTGCTGCGATTTGGATAGAGAATGTATGCCATTAATGGCCAGAATAAGCCAGAAGGGCTACAGAAACACAGAACTTAGCCCAGGCTTCCAGTTAGCCATCTCTACCTTATTTCTTTTCTGTATTTTTTCATTCTTTTCTACAAGGCAAAAATTTTACAGTATAAGGACATGGAAACTAAAATGCCATCTGCCTTTTGACATAACTTTAGAGCAACTTACTTTTGCCCTTTTCCAGCCTGTTAAAAATAAGTCCTTGTTTTATTATCACTTTTGACTTGCATATTTTGTTTGATTGTGTTTTGTTTGTATTGTTGGATGGTTGGTTTACTTTTTTCTTGTTCATATTTGGAACAAAGAAGATAAGGGTAGTTCCTTCTTAAAAATAGATTATCACCCTATAATCAGAGATATTGATTTTACTGTAAATGCCTTATGCTCCCTTCATAGGCATGGAGGAAATCAAAGGATACTGTCGTCTTTCTGCTGATGATTTAAAAACTGCTGCTAATGGATAGTGCAGCGAAATTACATTTTCTCTCTTCCTCTTTGTCTAAGTACTATTAACAGGTGCTGGATTTCTTCATTAGGGAGAAAAAAAAAGGCCACTATAATGAATACATTAATTTTTTATAATCTGATTTTTTTCTTCTTGTAAAGCTATGGTTTTGGCAATGATAAAAACATTCCTAGCACTAAAGCATAGTTAGGAAACACTGGTATTCATTGGTAAATACAAAGTTGAGCATCACAAGAATTTAGATGTGTTTACTACACACAAACATAGATCTACATCACATATTTTACTTCTGTTTATATACACTAGTGATGCTTTTTAAAGACATTATGTAGAAGTAAATTGTATGAACATGAGATAGGACACAGCACAGGACTTGTCAGAGAACACCTCCTTGTCTATTCTAGAGATAAATACCCATTTCACTGGGAGAATTCCACTGATCTGAAATCAACACAGCAAAGGACCGTTATATTTAAGGTCCTAAGGTCTTCACATCTTTTAAACTCTGATCCGACTATTGGCAAAATGCAAACTAAACCTTAATTTCACATTAGTCTGTAGTTCATTTAAACCACTGCACAAATATAGACTCTTGGTATCAAAAGGGAACTCACAAACCAAACAGAAAATAGGGCAGTTAATTGCTACTTTTCACAGCTGAGAAAATGTGTATTGGGTAACATTACGGGAAATTTTTTTATATTTGATTTTTACTGTATTCCTGTTGATTCCAACATAAAGTTGGTAGTTCAAAAAGTCATGAGAGGCAGAACAGCAGACTGCTTAAAAATTAGTCAATTTTCATATTACTGTAATGTAAATGCTAGTTTTAAAATTTGATGTTCATGCATAACATACAACTCTTTCTACCTCTGTTAATGATATAGTACTATGTAGCTTTTTGAAAACAGCACTCTGTTTGCTTGTGATTGACAAGAAAGGATTTCAGAAGAAATATAAAAGTTATTAGTCCACAGATATTCAGTAAAAAACCCCTGCATATTCTGAAACCAGCTAGCAAATGTTTCTAAGGGAGCCAATTGCACCCATGGGAAAAGATTTGGGGTTACACCACCACTGACCTCATTCATCACTTCCTGACGGTGGCCTAGATAAAGTTTACAGGTTTTCCTATAAATGCTGCTTTGTGAAGTGTAAATGCACCAGGTGCAGTGACTCAATTTCAGACTAATGCATTCTTTCAAACCGACATGTAAAGCGTATGGCTTTCACTAATTTCCTGCAGTCCATATATATAAAAAAATCACATTCAGAAAGCTATGATTTACACATGTGATGGTGATTACTTTGGTATAGATCCATATCATACCATATTATATGCTTTCATTTTACATTTTACCTGTATCATTTCCTAGAACTATGCCTTAGGAGCTTCTTCAAACTGTTTAACCAGTATGCTCTTGGATGTTATGATTTTCTCGGATGCTAACTCTATTTAATGACATGGCTATCGCCAACAACTACAATATAAGGACTGAGTAATTACATATTTACAAATGCCAATGAAAACAAAACGTGCATCTTTGCCTAGCTGCCTAGAACAACTACAATCCTGACTAACAGAAACAGAGCTTTCTTCTCTTTTATCTCCTTATCACCACAGAAATTGTTATTCTGTAAAAAGTTATTCTGTATTTTCTTATATGAGTGAAATGGAAACCTGCCCACACTGATGCTTTTTAACAGCAATTATGTTCATAATCTTACACTAATGCCCATCATGATGGTATCAGAGTGTTCTCCAAAGATTTAAAGTGACGTATGACAAGAAGTTTAACTTCCACTTTACTGATTATTTTCTTTGGTGCTGAAGTACTTTTGACTCGCTTTCTCTTCTCCTTGTGCCTTTTTACTTCTATTTTTTTACATATTATATTTAGTGGGTTTTAAATGAATAAAAATAGAAGAGAGCACTATCCATTTTACAAGGATATCTTTGTACATAAATGTTCTCCATGCACAACTGAAAACACTTAAAGCATAGAAAGAATGTGACTGCAAAGGATGTGAAGGCAGCTTGCCTAACAGAATATATTCAGTCAGAGGTGAGCTCATGCATGTGCTCTAATATTAGCATACTTAACCACTAATTGTTGCTAAAGGTAGATAAGCAGATAAACCTTTTTTTCTGAAGAAGAAATATGAAGACAGAGTGTATGAAATGAATTGAGACTTCCTTGTTGTATCCTTTTGTCTCCTTTTAGACTATTTTGAAATAAAGAATCAAATCCAGCACAAATTATGCACTTGTCTTCCCATGCTATTCTAGCCCCGAGTGAAAGATAAAGTAGACTACTAGCCACATTTTCTTCTGGATTTTGCCATAGAGGAAAGTGAAGATGGAAACTGTAGCTGGACTGCACAGTTTCTCCTTCTATGGAAAATACAAAAAGCCTGCTACTAATCACTGCATTTCTGTGCAGCCTTGACCACATCCTTTCCACTACATAGTGCAAACATTTCTGACAGCTGAATCACCACTGTGACAGGACTCCTGTTTCTGAAAAATTCTATTCTGTAAATGAGCATAAACTGAGCATATATGAGCAATATTCTGAAAATAGTAAAAAAAACCCCAAAACTTCTGCAGGGGTGATTTTTTTTTTTTCCCCAAACATCTCCAGCATATGTTTTCCTGTATTCTACTCTGAACTGGAAATTCCCCTGAAACTTCAATATGATGCCACTGGGTTCATTCACCTTTTCTGCATTACAGGATTACAGATTGGTGGTGTGACTTTGTTTCCAAACTGTTTGATTCTGAGGTATGTTCTTTTTATGGGTTTATTGTTGGTTTTCAGTTTTAAGTTAAATTATATTCAGTTTTATTTGAATATGTGTTAACAACAAAAAACAAAACCAAAATTTTCCTTTTTTAATTTCATTTTTCAAAATATTTTTTCCAACTGGCGCATCTAGAAATGCATCACTTTTTAGCACCTACTCATGATTCATGTGACATTTTTCATATGAAACTATTGTTTTTATTTTGATTACCATTAACCTTGTTAATCAGCCTGATTTCACAGCTGTTTGTCATCTTCTATTACTGAATTGATAACACAGGACTCTATCTAGCTCTGTGGATTTATCTTGTGAATATCAGGTTGGAAATACATTTTTGTGTTCAGGAAGTCCCACAGCTATTAAACTCATCATGAAGGAGTAAAATGCTTTTCTTGTTCTCATCTTTTCTTTTGCAATATGTAAAACTTCAGAATGCTTAAAGAATAGTAGGGGACTACTTCTTCAATATACAGCATGATATACTGAACCATTATGTCTGAATTAAATATGTAGCTCTATGAAAGAAAAAAGAAATCCCACCCTAATATTCTAAAACAATCTCAGTGAAACTCAAATATGATCATTATCTTAAATGGTAGGAGATAAATCTCCTCTATAAATAAATTACCCTTAAAAACAGAGTTTTAAAATATTATAATAACTAAAGATCTCATGTATGGATATGTTTATACTGGTATGAATCACTCCTTTCAAAACTTCATTTCTGTGTGAGATTAAAGTTTCAATGGACACACATTGTTGCACATTGATTAACACCACCAGTCTAGATTAATCTTTGCTAATTATACTTGTCCTGTAACTGGCAGTAGTCACCCAAAACTGATCATGTAGGCTCTGTTTTCAGTGAATAGGCTGACACATCTGGAGTGCTTTCTTTATAAATATATACATGACTGTTCTTACACTAGATTACACCTGATTAGAAGATAAATCATTAAAAATACAAATGGTAATGTAAATGGATAAAAATGTTGATCAGAAGATATTATAAGACTATGGTATGAATCATATGAAATGACTATCAGCCAAGACATAATTCTGGTGGAATAGATGAAAGATAAATTGGGTGATGGGAGAGCCGTGGTTCCTTGTCAAGGAACCCCACCTTCTGTACATTTTACACTATTGGCAGCATTACAGAATCTGTTTTGGAGCAACAGAAAGGATTTGACAATATTTAGTGTGTATTTTTAAGGCAGTGTGATTCAAAGTATTCCCCAACATCTCAGATCAAAATCTTTTCTTGATCTTTCCCCACTGATTTACTTGATTAAATATCTATGACAATATGATGCCAAAATGTTCCTCATATAAAGCATAATCTGCAAAATTACTGGTAAGTATCCCCCAGTCATTTTTCTATGCAAGAAAGATTTACAAAAGCTAACAACACTTAAAAGCATGCAGACTTTACACTCAACCTGACCAAGCATTGTATGCTATTGTGCTAAACATTCCTTAATCCTTTCTCATGGCTCTTACCAGGTACTGCAACGATGAGAAATTAATTTCAATCTTTATGTGTCACATGTTTTGTTGCTTCTGTCCTATAACTATTTTGCAGTTAAATAGAAGACTTTGCTCTTTAAGACGGTAACTTAAGGTCTCAGGAGCAGCAGGTTCACCAAAATGTGTAAATGGTGGAAAAATACTCACACAGTAATTGAATTCACTGTATCACTTCTGATGTAGCTACAACTGCATCCTGATCTCTATCTTTTTTTGTTTCAATAATCATTGCTAAATTTGTTTGGAGAACAGATATGCAGACAGAGGATTCAGAAAAAAAATAATAAAAAAGAGAATGATTTCTTCTATTAGAACTTTCTATGTGATCTGCACATATTTTATGTAACTGTGGAGGAAATATGGCTGTTAAAATTTGCCTTCTACTCAGAAACACAACTTGAATCCCTTTGTTCACTTCTCAAATGCTTTTTACCAGCTCAGGTTTGTCAGTGATACACAAGTTGTGCCAGATAGAAACTTAGCATCATAAAAGGTAAAGTATGCCAAGACAATTAACATTTACATGGAAACCTCTTGCTTGCAGACAGACCCTCTTCTCACTACAACAGCTATTCAATCTTTTCAATAATTTCCAACCTATTCTAATAACTAGATCCTTCAAAAGTATTGATAGTAGGAATGGAAATGCATGTCCAATATCAAATGACTGTTATACTGCTGGTAGGTTGTTTGAATGTCAGCTTGTAAGTATTACACAACAACTTCAAAAACAGAATAAGTGTGGATTGAAAAGCAAAAACCCCAACATTCTAAGTCCCAAACCTTCTCAGTTAAGCCAAAGAGAAACATAGTAAAAATTTTTCTTTACTTACAGCTAGACATGCTTATTAAAATACCATATGCTAAACTATTGGAGGTCATCTTCAAATGCCAGAAACAGCAATATCAGAATCTGATTACATACTTTATGCTTCTTTTGGTGTATATAATATTGCAATGTAATTCATCCTTATTATTTCAGTAATATGGATCTCGCTTTTCTTTTTTGAATGTTATAAAAAGAAAAATAATTAATTGCATTTGAACAAGTTATAGCTACTGGCAGTGCTATTGCATAAAAGTTTTTTTAGCACTGGACTATAATGCCATTTTATAAAACAGTTTCCTCTGAGTTACATAAACACTTTCATAGCCCATAATTTTTATTATCTTCAAGCTGTCAATAACATTTTTTCTTGTTTTGATGGATATGAACGCTACAGTTTATTTACACTTTCTGGCACGGTGAAGGAATATAATGAGCACAAAGTGCAGAGAGAAAGAATGCAGTATCTTTTTTTTTGGGGGAGAGGGTTTACTCCTCTGCTTCCTCTGCTTCTTCATATTCAGTATTAACTTCCTTTTCTAAGCAAAGGCTGTAACGTTACTAAGTAGGGTAGCTGGAAACACCATCTTCAAAACTACCTTCTCTGTCTTGATGGTCAAAGAAGATTTTGTGATCTTTAAAATCAGTGTAGTTGCACTAATTCATAAAGACTTCTTATTTTGGAAAATATCCTGGGTGTTAAAACCAATATAATATATAAGGTTCTACTTACTAGTATTCCATTAACTCAAAGGAAGTCTGTCTCTTTAAAACTAGAAAGCAAATTCAGAATGAATTCAGTCTGATCAAGTTATCTTTGCACCTTCATAAGTCAATATCACACCTTCACCTCACTGGGAAGAAATATTTCACTTTGCTATCAGTTCATCATCAACTGACAATTCATGGAAGGGAAGCAATTCCTGGGAGTTGTTTCAATGCTTTTAAACTCTGCATATTGTGGCAGTTTTATCGGTGAATTTTCCTATACAGCCTAGTTCCTTAAAACCTTTAACATGATTATAGCACAGATTTTGATTGATATTTTAAATTCCTTTATTAAAATATAATATACAAAAGGAAGGGAATCTTTTAAGCTCCCAACTGACAATGAAATGGTACTTATATTGTCACAGGGAGATAACTTCCTATTTATACAATTGTATTTGACATTTCCATTAAAAAATCTTCCACTAGTGTTATATTATTGTGACTATGACAGTTGACTGTGGGTTCTATGGTTACATACTGATTTTAGATAATCACTTTACTGCATTTTTTCAATGTACATAAGAGGTCCACTTTAAAATAACACTAATTTGGTTTTGTCTTAAAAGAGCAGTAAGGAGATATTTACTGTCTTCAGTTAAAGTTTTGCAAAAGTGTATATGATGTTCTTAATTTAAAGAAATTGAAGGAACTTCTTGCTTAAGGGAGAAATGAAATTAAGCTTTGGAAGTAGCTTTGCTATTTTTATATCGGTTAAATGTAGGCTTTTGTACAATGTAAAGGAATACCTCTCAAGAGCCACTATGAAATACAGGAAGCCAGACCTAAGTGAAAAATGAATATGCAAGGAAAATCACTAGAGTGACCAGACAAAATACTAAAATCAGCTATGTTTAGCTTAAATTCTGAAGAATATGATTTCTGTCATGTTCCCATCATAAGACACTTCCATGGATGTACAGCAGCACAGAAAACCAAGCCTTCAGGCTTTCAAAATCATCAGACCTTTAAACATATGTGTATAACCATATGAATGTGACTGTAGTAGCAACATATGATTTCAAGTACTACCTTATAATGCAATTGACACAATAATTTAAAGAGCATTAACAGTAACATCAGAAGGTCAGGTAGGTATCTCAATAGCAAAAAAAAAAAGTAGTTTTCATAGACTATAATTTATACACAAATTATCTATTCAGGTACATGATATATTCTATCTGGGAGCTTGACCTCTGAATTGCCATCTGCTGATTTTAAATTTTGTGAAAAACATTGCACCAACCTCAGATTTTTGATTGTTCAGAAGATTATTCTTTCTACATTATTTAACTACCTGTCATTTGACCTTGTCTTGAAAATCATTGTATGCATCTCATGTCCCTGCATTCACTGTTGACAGCTGGTGTTTATCACCAGAAGCTGTGGGGGGAAAATTACTCAGTGAACAGCCTAGCCCACTTACAAAAGCAGATCGAATGAAAAATAAATAGAAATGAGGAATCCCTAAATATCAGCAGCTAGCACTTCAACAAATACAGAGAATGCACAATGGTTATATCAGGTTTCATTGTACAGCTGCTGTCAGCATTCCTAGTGCTCAAGAAAACAGCCGAAGTGATACCTGTGGTTTCTAATATCAGAAAGCGCTAGCTTTAAAATATGTCAAAATGCAGCACATTATTCTGCAGAACTGCTATTTTCTGTGGTAGGCTAAGACCTAAACAAGGTAGTGACTGATCACTGTTTGCCCCGCTCTTGTAATCATCCATTACTGGCAACTGTCAGAGACAAATTCTGAGCTAGACAAGGCTCTACGCTCAGTCGGTGTGGCTGCTTCTCTGTTTTGATAAAACACCTGTCAGGTGCAGAAAGCAGCATCAGGATGGTGATGCGGGGGACATCATATTTCAAGAGTGAAATACAATCCCACTCCTGGTCAAGCTTGGTTAGTAAAACTACACTACATGTTTTCATTTACAGGCATCAGCTCTTGCATCATAGACAAATGCAAGAATTTAGCCTTTAATAACCAAAAATACTTTGGATTGCAGCTTGATCCGTTAATCCACCTGAGTTCCTGCCAATCCTTTTGCACTGATGACATGAGCCACCTTTCAGTAAAGGTACAACAGACAGTTTTCATATTTATATATTTAGTTTTCATATTTATACATTTAGTCTATTTTGAAAGCTCATAGGTGCTGTGTACAAACAGAAGGGCTACACATAGAAAGCACTGTTAATATATTTTTCTTAAATTCTGTTTCCTGCACTTGAGAGGTCCCTCTCCTTCATTTGCACTAATTGATGTTCATTAGCTCCTTTAAAACCCATTTTCCTCATTTTGCCTTTCTATCATCTGAAAGCTGTCAATGGCATATGCATAGGGCCAATAAGGGCCCTGTTGATGGAAAAGGAAAACCATCAAAAGAATTTATGTAAAGACAGCTAGCCCTGGCTCATGAAGTACCTGATTATGTATTGTAGGATTATTGGTAAGGAACTGGAATTATTCTAAAAGCTTGATCTAAAAGAGTTTGACTATTTATATTCTTCTCTGAACATCCCATTGATGACTCCTAGGTAGATCTTTGGTTTGGCAGGCTAAAGCTTTTGACACATTAAAGACAGTGTGAAATTATATGCTCTCCAATAAACTTTAGTTTCGCTTTCTTGACTCATATTATTTGTTTATATGACACCTTTATGATCTAGACTTGCAAACTGTTTATGACAGTGAAGGCTGCCTTGCTTATAAAGAGATATGTGCATTGCAACTACTGAAAAACAAAAGACTATGTCTATATCCAAACATAAAATTAATTAGGCTTTATCATAATTTCTTGCATTATCACACAATTAATTAAGCTGGGATGGATACACATTACTTTGAACATGCAAAGCTGCAAAACTGCAATGGGGTTTGCATTGCACAGTCTTCAGATATGAGTATTAACTTTAAGGGGCTCAACAGGTAATCCTATGTACAATTCCCATGCAGTATTGATGAATAGTTGATGAATAAAACTAGAACAAAGAAGGGATAGAGAAATGACTGATGACTATTCTTGCACATTAAGGCTAGTGGGTTCACTCACATGTGACTCTTAATAGATTTTTCAATCTTGTGGATTGTGGGCTTGTGGAAAGTGAACAAGTGGCACAGAACATAACCGCGGTTGTAGGAAACAAATAGTAGTTTTAATTATTCTTTTAAAGTGTAGTTATCCAATCAGCATGATCCTTAGCATGGTCCTATGTGTTTTTCTGTCCTTAAATATGCTAAAAGTATTCCATAAAAGAGAAAATAGCTATTAATTAACAAGATTTTTAAAAGATCATTGACAAAAATGTCCCATTTTTTTTACTTGCTCACAGCAAAGAAATTTGGAAACCTGCATCACGAGCAAAGAATTTGCATTTCATACAATGCTTCAGACATACTCTTAAAACAGGAAATAACACTTCTATATTTTCTTGAAACAAATGTAAGTCTTTGCAAATAACATTTTGATTAATTAAATGTAAATGAATTCTAAGAAGTCTATAAAGGGATTTCTTCAGTTGTCAAGGTGATTTTTAATTAACATAAAGTGGGAGTCACTTTCCTGGTTTCCATCAGTACTTATGATGTTACCAGTGGAGCTACAGCTCACCTTCATAAGGCTTACTTAATTCTTTACGTATTTATGTAGCTTAGTCATATATAGAATCATAGAATCATAGAATGTCAGGGGTTGGAAGGGACCTCTGGAGATCATCGACTCCAATCCCCCTGCCAACACAGGAACAGATTCAGGTGGGTCTGGAAAGTGTCTAGAGAAGGAAACTCCACAACCTCTCTCAGCATCCTGTTCCAGTGCTCTGTCACCCTCACAGTGAAGAAGTTCTTCCTCATGTTGAGGTGGAACTTCCCATGTTTCACCTTGTGACCATTACGTCTTCTCCTATCACAGGGCACCACTGAAAAGAGACGGGCCCCTTCTACTTCACACCCACCCTTCAGATATTTTTTAGATTTTAATAAGATCCTCTCAGTCTTTTTTTCCAGGCTAATCAGTTCCAGGTCTCTCAGCCTTTCCTCACGAAAGAGATATTCCAGTCCCTTCGCCATCTTTGCAGCTCTCTGGTGGACTCTCTCTAGTATTTCCCTGTCCCTCTTGAACTGGGGAGACCAGAACTGAACACAATACTCCAAATGTGGTCTCACTAGTGCAGAGTAGACAGGGGGGAGAACCTCTCTCAACCTGCTGGCCACACTCTTCTTTATGCACCCCAGGATACCATTGGCCTTCCTGGCCACAAGGGCACATTGCTGTTCCATGGAGAACTTATTGTCCACCAGGACACCAAGGTCCCTCTCCATGGGGCTGCTTTCCAGCAGGTCTACTCCTAATCTGTACTGGTGCATGGTGTTCTTCCTCTCCAGGTGTAGGACTCCACACTTATCCTTGTTGAATTCCATTAAGTTTGCCTTTGCCCAGCTCCCCAGTCTGTCCAGAATATATATATGTCCATATATATAAATTATCAAAAAAGAGAAAAAAATACTACAGCACTTGTCTGGTTTTACATAAGAACTAGTACTACAAATTCACAGCATCTAACTTCAGCTTGGATGGATCATGAGCAATGTCATTCTAAGCCATCTAATTATTGTTCATATACAAACCATGGTTTGACACAGTAGCACAGTCTGAAAAATGCAAGTTTGACCAGACAGTTACAGCTTCCTGATGAAACCCTCAAATATGCCAGCTCATTTTCCCACAAAATTTTCATCACAAAATTATTTTATTCAACTAAAAAATCCCCACATGTGACATCTTGTAATTTTGGTTACTGTATTTTCTTACAAATATGAATGCAATATTTTTTGCAATGAACACAAGTAATAAAGGCATATCTAGACACTGACTTAATGAGATGACAGTATTACATGCTACTACTCTCTGATAATCAGCAAAAATCGGTCTTTGCATTTGGCCTATAATTTAAAAGCTTGTGCATGTGTGATGAAATCAGTGAATAAAAGGGAATATGCATCTTCTCCAGGGGACCACTATTTTATTCAATTTGTTTCTTGGGGTCTAGATTCCAGTGTCAGCTCCAATTTCCGTGAGCTCTTTTTTTTCAGTGGCCTCATTGCAGAGGTTTAGATTTAAAGGCCAGAAGGAACTCTGGTCTTTTCATAACAGAGGCTATAAAAAAGTCATGCAATAATTCAGGAATTAAGTCCTTCATTTCTTTTAGGGTTATCATATGTGTCTGAGGGAAATGGATTGACTTGAATTTGAAGTCACCATATCACTCAACATATTTTCCCAATGACTACATATGAAAGCATAGTGCCTTCATCCAGAGTGATTTTTTAACTACTTTCTGTTTCAATGTACAGGGTTGGGGGTTTTTTGTTTGTTTGTTTGTTTGTTTGTTTTTTGTTTGGGTTTTTTTTGGGGGGGTGTGTTTGGTGGTTTTGTTTGTTTGATTGGTTTTGGATTGGTTTGGTTTTGGTTTGGTTTTTTGTTTGGTTTGTTTTGCTTTTCATTTGTTTTTTAAACTTCTGATATATTATAGAGCTGTTTATTGTTAGAAATTATTTATTCATTTGGAACCTTAGAATGAGTCACCTTTTGCTTTCTACTTATTAAACTAGAAAACTACTTTAAATTCATAATATGAGAGATAAATCTGAATTTAACCATTCTTTTAATCCTCTAGTAATTAATCTACTTCAACAGCTTTTAAAGCACCACCATCAGAATTGAATGTAGTACTTCAGTAACATTATCACTGATGCTGCATATTAAGTAACACATCTTCCCTAGTCCCATTTATTGTCCTGGTTCCTGGAAATCTCTCCCAGTAGAGTGTATTTTTTGACTGTAGCTCTTCACTGGCAAATCATATTCAACCCTGACCTCGAGATCCTTTTTAGTGTCTCTGCACTTGAGGATATATCTAGCAGGTACAACATTCAGTGTTAAAGAAATACTTTTTTTTATATTAAACTGTAGTACAGCAGCTACTCCTCAAATGAAACTGCAGTTTTCAGTGATCAAAGATAACTGGCCATTCCATGGTTATTTTCTCTCCTTTGTTTTGTATTTTCTCCTTTTTTTATTTTTTTTTTTTTTTTTTTTTCTGTTTAATTTTCTTTCAGGTTAGTAAAAGTAATGGAATAATGTAGAATCACATGTGTCATTTTATAATACTCCTCTACTGTAGCCTCTCAGTTATCCAATTCCTAATCAACAATTTATTAATACAAAAGATTTTAGTTTTTAATCTAAACTGCCTTTTTTTGGGAGGAGTGTTATAGCCCTTCTACTTGCCCACCTCTTAGTAGTAATTTGACAGTATTCTCCATCCATGCTTTTCTTTTCTCAAAGCAATCTTCACTCTGAAACCTCTCCTGCTATTGCAGTAACTTGTCCTCCCACAGAGGAAGCCACAAGCCAACGTGACCTCAATCCCCCATAAACGCGGGAATGGCACTTCAACAACAAAAAGCACTTGAACAATTCTTTACCCTCATTGATTCCACTTTGATTCCCTTCTACAAAGGGAAATTAAAGAACTAATCCTTGTGTCTGTAGGCATAACTTTTTAGACATGTGGCCTGCTCTAGGAAATATTAGGTATAAAACAATGAAGACAGTCTAACAGAAGATTCTGGTACCAATATATTAGATGTAATCATGTCTTATTTCCAAAGGATAATTTTAGGAGCTACAATTCCTGTTACTAGAGTATTAAGAGCCAAGGAGATACAAACCAATCAGGATGCTGGAAGCTCAGCTTGAGCCAGCATGTAGGAAACACTATGCAGTGGAGATTTCTGCTATCCTTTCTTATACTTTCCTGCAGGAGACTCAGATGTGCTCTAGGCTTTGGGCAACACTGTTCACTTGCTACCACCAGTCTACAAATACATCTTTGGCAAAACTTACAAGGAACTTTTATTATTTTTAAATGAGTCAGGAAAATCTAGTTCCTTTTTATATTTTTTCCTGTGACTGTTTTATGTAAAGTACAAAAGTTAATCCTTGCATCAGGTACCACTAAAGGTCCTACTTACAGATGCATTTTGTAATTATTGGATCACAAGTTCATCTTTCCTTCTATATTCTTTCTTTAGCTTAACAACACCTGATGAAATTTTTTAAACCAAGTAAGTACTTTATGAGAAAGAGTGGGAAGTTTCCACACTGAGCTTACATCCCAGTAAGCTTTTGTTCTCTCCTGAGTACTGCACACCCTGTGACACCCTCATTCCTGGTTAAGCTTCACTATGTTATATAAAAAGTGCTGCCACACATTATGTATCACCAATCATACCTATCCGTGTTTGAAACATACTCTGAGAATTTCTTTGGGTAGAAGGAGTATAGAGTCTCTGGAAAACATTTTGTTGCTCCATCATGCATAGAGTTGGACAGCATTTATGGAGCATCTCTAGGTAGATACGGAGATCAGTGACTATAAAGTTCTACCTCTATATGGCCTGTAAGAAATTTAAGAAGATCAAGCAGTGTCAGACTAGAGATGCAACTGAAAGAAGGCTTTCTATTCACTGATACTGACTTTTCTTCAGCTTCCTGTATTTGGTCAGTAGGCCTCCCATGTGTTTATGATGCCAACATCAGAACCTCTCAGGGAAGTGGATCTCAGAAAGCTACTCAATAAATCTTCCAATAACTCATATTCCTTTGAAATTATGCTTAAAGAGAATCATTTTCTATATTTTTTGGGGGTGACTGGAGAAAAACATATATTTTCATTGATACATTTATGTATGAAGAAACAGAGAAACTGAACATAAATAAAAAATATTTTATTGAACTTTGTTTCAAATACTAGAATATCTGTATATTATGTTGTATAAGAGCAGTAGTTCATTTCAGAAGCTAATTTCAAATACAAGATTTTATGATACAGTTGGGAAAGCTCAGTAAAGGCTTCTATACGTAAAAGGAGAGTAAATAAAATCTTCAATAAACAGACTGCTGATGTCTGTTCTTTTAAATAGAAAAAAAACAATCTAGATAGGGACAATACAGATACTGACCAGCATACATTCCTCAAAATTATATTCAGAATTTTTATCTTTAAGCTAAGATGTTACTTAACTGTAAAATACAATGCGCAGAGGTACATCTAGAAAGTAATGAATGTAGTTTTTCTGAAAGGAATAGTGAGAGCTTCAAAATATTATATCATATTTGGGAAAAGAAATTAGATTCCAAGCACAGAAAATTGTGTGATTTTTCCCTTCCCTTACCTTACAAGACCAAAAACTCATAGGACTAAAAAAGTTTTGGAAAAATCAAACTACAAACTACTGCCTAGGAAAATACCACTGTTTAACAGACATAGGAAAATACCACTGTTTAACAGACAGTTATGTCTGCTGAGGTTTGGATGTCAAAAATCTGACTTATAAAAATCAGTATAAAGATGAAACAATAGCAAGATTAAGTAGAGAAACCCAAATATTTTTAAAAGAATTAAAAACTCAGAGGGGAGTCCATATATAATGACATGTATGATTTAAAGCAAAAAAAAAAAAAATT
>JAAGNO010012265.1:8219-24213 GCA_033439905.1 Ceryle rudis
TTCATTCATTCATTCATTCATTCATTTGTGGAACATCAGAAGATTATTGATTGTTACTCAACTCATGATCCCATATAACGTCCATGTTCTTCAGAACTGTTTCCTGGCCAGCTCTCTTCTGTCCTGGCTCTGTGCAGTTGGCATTACTGCCTTGGTGGAGGAGTTGTACTTGGCCCTACTGAGTTTCATCTTTTTTTACCCAGTCGTCTCCTCTGCAGTAGCAGCTCCTTCCAGATGTCCTTGCAGATGCAGTAAGCATGAATTCTGTTGAATCTTCTATGTCATTCATGACTTGAGCACTTCTGCCTTGACTCCTGAGGAGATCTGTGAGGAATAGGCTAGAGCAGCAGCTGTGCTTTTCTTTAAAGATCCCTTGGCTGACAAAGATGATACTTATGCCTTGGGCCAGTCCTGTCACTGATCACTTACAGCCATTTGGAGAAGGAAAAAATTCAGCTCATTATTTCAGATGTCTGCTCTCTTCCCTCAGTTAAAGCCACTCTCAGCAAGGCTGACCTTTCTTGACGGGTGAAGGCCTCTAGCCAGTCCTGCCTGAAATGTTGCCCCAAGCACCCATTTCTCTCCTGATTCTCCAATCACTTTATCTTTGATGGGGTGGCTCATATTTCCTCCACAATCCTCTAATGGGGTACCAAGAAGCTCCTTTCACTTTGTACTTCCCATCTTTCTCCAGGCTGTCCACTTCCTTCATTATGGCAGAGCTTAAGGGAGGCTCTGCAGTCTTGATTTGCTTCAGTCTAACCCCAGATCTTCTTTCTCCTGGACATCTGTTATTGAGTGCTCTGGCATCAGCTCAGATTTCTTGTATCCAGCATTTTCCTCCATGTCCATCTTTTTTTCTGCCTTTCCCTTGTGCTGGCACTGTCACCCAGAGCATTAACCCTACCCTCAGCTTGAGCTTCTTTACTCTCACTTCCCAGCTTTGTATTCATGTTGTGCCCAGATCGTCATCTGATTTCTTTTGGGTTGCACAGACACTTGCTCAGATACTCATTTCTTGTGTTCATTTCTGCAATCCCTTCTTCTCCACTGTCGTAGCACAGGTATTGCCCTGCTTCAATTGAATAAAAAGCAAGGTGTGTAGATTTCTTCTTTGACTGGTATTTTGATGGAAGAAGTGGTTTCCCTGAGAATTTCCACGTGCATCTCCCCTCCCATCATTGTTCCCTGACCTTACCCAGGTAGATCCTTTATAGTTTTTACTCCAATTCCCGGTCTTTGGGGCAGCCAAGAAAGCCCTGTTGGTGGATCTGATGACTACGTAACACCTGTGCACTGGCATGCATACCTTGAATAACAAGACATGCACTGGCACACAAGGTTCTCACCGACACTTTGTCTACATTGCATCAGCATGTACCCTGGCAATTTCATGCAGATGGTGAACTAAACCTTAAAGGATGGTTTGTGTTTTCTGAGCTAAACCTGTCCCTCCAAACACCCCATCACTTTTAGTTGTGTCAGGTCTTCTTCTCAGCCTGTCTTTTCCCTTTCCTTTTCTCCTTCTTAAGTGCTCTAGGACCTGTTAGGGTTAAAGGTGCTGGAGAAGTACAAGCAGATTATTATCCCATTCCAAGTGATATTAAAAGAACATTAAGATGGAGCAGATGAGCATTCAAGAAAAGTAGGTTATAATAAAATACTATATCAGAGAGAAATAGCAGTTAAGTAATTAAAGAGAGGGTTTGCACAAGAGGCAGAAGTAAAGTTACGGGTGCTTCTGGCCTGTAGTCCATTCTTTATTTTAATACTGTGGTAACCTTTAGAGGATGTCAGTATGTCAAACATTGCACCAAGAAGTGAAGAAAAGGCTTTTCTTGCCCTAAAGAGTTCACATTTTAAGAGTTCACATAAAAAAGCAACATTTCCTTAACATTGAAGAAGAGGTGAATTCTTACAAGGTTTGGGGCCAGAGGGGGTTATTGGGCTAATCTAGTCTGAACTTCTCTGTAGTAGGAGTGAAATAAGTTCCCTCAATGAAATTCCTGCTTGAAAGTAAATAGTTGTGCAAGGAATGGAGAAAAAATATTCCATCTTGAATTTAAAATCTCCAACAATGGGAAGTTGTTGTAGTGCCCAAAGAATCTGCAAAAACGGAGAACTGAAGTTGTCTTTGCATACAAACTTTCTTGTCACAGAAAGGACTGTGTACTGTGCACATCCTTAGAAACCAGCTTCAGAAACCCTTGGGCTGGCTGGCAGAGAAGATTTCCCTCATAGAGATAGTTCAGTGTTTGAAGACAGTTTTGTTCCACATCAGATTAAAAGCAAGAAACTTTCAGCCTGGGAAAACACCCATGGGATTCAGCTAGATAGGGAAAACCAGTTCATAGCCTTCTGTGACATATAAGAGCAGAAGTGCTGTCACCCACATTTAACACACATTTGGAAAATTTTCTTTATAGATGGGATCGCTATATCAGTTGTAAGAAAAACATTTCTGCAGCCCCCATAGCCTGCACTGAGGAATCCTACAAAAAATCCGGCTTGCTAAACTGCCATGACCTGGCCCAGCTGCCACTGTTACTGTCTTTTCCAGTCCTTATGAATTTATTTCTTGCCCTTCTTGCAGACATGTGAAAATTTGCATGAGAGCCCCTGACCTTCCCATCCTGCAGCTATTCAAGAGATTTCTTCTCTCACCTTTTCTTTCGTGTTGCCACACAAGAGCTTCATCTCTTTGGAGGCATGTGATGCAAAAGTCAGCTGAAGGTGACAATTCTGACTGTTATAGTTCAAGTCAAACAAAACCAGACAACCCTGGAATAATTTAGGATGCAGGAACCTTTGGAGGTTATCTTGAGCAATCCCTTACTCAAGCAGATCCAACCAGATCAAGTTGCTCTGGGCCTTGTCCAGCTGAAAATTGGATATCTCCAAGGACAGTTATTCTACTCACCACTCTAGACCTCTGGTTCAACACTTGACCTCCTTCATGGTGAAAATGGTTTTTTTTATGATTTCTAATCAGAATCTCCTGTGTGTTCCGAATTGTGTCTGTTGCCTCTTGCCACATAACCATGCATCTTCAGGAAGAGCCTGGCTGTTTTTGCTGTACCTTTCCATGAGGTGGCTGAAGGCAACAATATGATCTCCCCTTAGCCTTCACAGTGATTTTAGGAAGAGCTGTGCAAAAGAGAGACTTAGCGATTGGAAAAGGAAACTAAAACAGCTTTAATGAAAAATAATAATAATAAAAAATGGAATATATACAAATATATAGAAAACCAGTATTGAACGCAACCCCCCTGATGGTAATTACATCACGGTCACCACTGATGCTGTGGACCAGGCACTGGGGGAGCCCCCCTCCGAAAGAGGACCTGAGCCAAGCTGAGCAAAGCTGGCAAAGCAGTCCAAGAGGGATGAAGAGCCCCAGACCCTCCAGATCCCTCTGCTTTATACTGAATATGACATATATGGGCTGGAATCCCTCGTTGGTCAGCTTGGGGTCAGCTGCCCTGTCCGCTCCTCCCTGCAGGTGCAGCCTTTCACTTTCTGCACTCCACGATGTGGTACACAAGATCCAGCAGTGGCCTTGGTCTGCACACCAGTCCTTGGTAGCAACTCTAAACCGGGGGTGTTATCACTGCTGGAAGGAGACACTGTCTATGAAAACAGGCTGCTGACTTCAGAAAGTGCAGTTAATTAGAAAAGCTGTAAAGTAAAATCACTGAACAGAATTAGTTCTGTTCTCACTCAAACCAGGACATAGGTCCATCCCTACTAGACATAAAAGATACTCCCAGGTATAATTCAGGTATAACCTACACTTTGTTTGGCTCCATTGCTCTGAGAGCTTCTGTTTTTGCTGTTGTGCTTGTTCTCCATTCTGTTTAAAACAAGGTAAGAAAAAGATCCATCTACAAACAGAAGCTGAGCCTAGAAATTTTGAATGCAGAACTAGAGTATTTCAGCACAGTATAAGTTTTAGAGTCTTCTCCGCTGGTCACAGTTCAGGATTTGTTATTTCAGTCACCTTCTTTCAAGGGTGCTTCACAGTAGGGCAGTGACACCCAGCCAAATGATGATGTTTGCCCTTCAGGAAGCATGGGCATGGAGAATGTTGATGCAGAGCTATCTAGATTGGCCTGAAAGCCTGAACCAGCATCTTTGGTAGTTGGCTGATGGCAGCACATCTTCCCCAAGCCTGCAGAACCCCATAGGTCACTTGATCCTATAGCAAACCCAATGAGTGGAGAGCCAGGTGATTGTGGGAACAACTGTAGACCAGTTAAGCGAGCATGAACAGGGGCAAGACTATCAGAAATAATTCTGTGCAACTTCATGAGAGGAGGAGCTTTGATCAGAGGCAGCCAAAGTGTACCAGTCAGTGGGAAAGTGAACTAAGCTACTCAGACTCTTCAGAAGTTGTTATTGTTGGGGTAAGCCAAAGGGGATGCAGAGACAGCTACAGCCTTGTGGATTTCCACAGAGCAGTCCAAGAGGCTCCCCATCAGAGATTATTTGCAAACACAAGTTGTACAAACGCATGTGTGCACATGTAACTGAGCTGCTCAGCTTGTGTTTAGAAGGATCAGAAACATAGAGGGCAAATGTTGCAATCTCCTCTGAAGCTGGCAAGGGTTTGCTATCATAGCATGGCTCTATTTTCTGTTTGGGTTGGATCCAGTTATTTTGCCCTGTAATGGATGTGAGGAGGCCACTGAGATCAGGTTTCTCGGATGAAACAGAAAGTGCACGGGCATGGTCTTGGGAGAGCAGAAGCTGGAAAACACATGCTTTGCTTCTCTGATCAGCACAAGGTTGTATTGCACCTGATGGAGCCTCACTCATTCATTCCTGCAGGTGATCCCACTACCATCAAAAGAGCCCAGTGACATTCATCTGCTCCTCACTTCTTTGCATCACTCCCAGTTCTGCCTTTCCACACTTAGGTATCTCCTTCCATAGGTTTTATAACTTCATCCCTTTCCAGGTGATGTTCTCTAACAGGGCTGAGACAAGGCAATCTGCCTTTTCTCACCGGATAATCCTCTGCCCCTAAGTGCTGTGATTGGAGCAGCAATACCAGCCCTCCTAGGCTACAGGGGAGGTTTTCACCTTCTCTAACTGCATCCTGAATGTTCCCAGTGTTTCAGCATGCTCTGCATTTTAGCCTGATTAGGCTATTTGTTCTGTTGTATTGCAGAGACAAGGAGTGGTGCTTAGGCACAAGAAAGTGTGTTCTCACTGTACCCTGAAAAATAAGAGAAAATTTGCTCAGCTGGAAATGAAACAACCTGGAGTTCAAAACTCACTTCCACTGACAGCTGTTTTGCATTTTCATACACTTAACCAGCCATCAGTACTGGCCAAAGAGTACCCCTAGTTAAATGTCCCTAAGGCACTTAGCTATGTGTATGCTGAAGATACTGATGAGTCAAAATGAGGCTGTACAAACACATGGACATGGGGAAAGCCATCCTGATCCCTGCCATTCATCCTCCCTTAACCATGTCTTGGACAAATATTCACCCCCTGAATCCCCTGTGGTATTTGGTTCCCAGGGGTGAGGTAAAACCCACGAGTCCTTCTGGTCAACACTGGTTGGTAATACTCTCACACAGCTTCATATATAATGGGTGGGCTGTAGGATGAATAATAGACCTTCCTACGATGTATATCCTGTCAGGAGGGAGGGAGGGATTTTTCCCAAGTATCTCTCTACCTATAAATGCATATGGCATAACTGCTGGGAAACAGCTGCACTCACGTGTCTGCCTTTAATCTGTTTCCTTTTAAATCACTGTGTCTACATTGCCTTGAGCTGTTTTTCTTCCCTTCTGAAATGTGCACAGCAGCATCGGAGGTAGGTGTTTTCAGTGTATTGCTCCACTCACAGATTTCACACCCTCCAGAGCTTTCATGAGATGGTCAGAGGACCAAGAAGGTGAGGGACCTAGGGTCCCACTAACCTGACCCGTCTGAAGGCTCAGCATGATTTCCCAGCAGCAGCCAGCCAGCACGCGCTGCCGCAGCCTGCACCGATCCCAGCGCTCCCTGTTAGGCAGGGATTGGCTGTGCACGTATTTGTGGCAGTGCTGTGGAAGGCAGATGCCACATGGCTGAGCCAAATTGGATAGAAAAGGAGATTAAGTGGTCACTTGTGGGTCATCATTTCCTGCAGCTTGGTGCCACAGTGCACATCTGGGCTGCTGAGAGGCACTTTTCTGGAGGTCTTTTCTGAGCTCATTGCAGTGTTGGAGACACAACACACCAACCAAGAGCTCCTGCAGCCCAGATGTTTCTGTGCAGGAAGCAATCTTCTGGAAGGTGACTACTTTTCACTGTTACTGGTACTTTCATACTCTTAGATCAGCACTTGTCTGTTTTTCTCCCAGTAGCAAGTGCAGTGTGGTGATTTGCAGTGTATCACAACTGGGCTGAATCACAGTAGCACCTGGATCTGGTTTGTGTGTCTTTTTTTTTTTTTTTTTTAATCCCTATAGCAGTGCTCTATGCCCACCCACTGAAAAAGATCTTTCCATCTGGCTGGTCAGCTATGAGGTTCACCAGGTCATGAAAGCAGGCTCACCTGGAAAGATCCAAGATAGGAGGATGTTTCAGAACTTAGGCTTGGTTTATGCTTGAGCACTTTCTAACACCGGGATCTTGGGGCTCTGACCATGAAACAGTAGTGAGCCCTTGCTGGACAATTCAAGTGGTAAAGAAAACTTCCTAGTCAGGGTAGTATTTAACCCACATTAGAAGATCTCTGAGCAAACAGCTCACTGTGATATGGAAATAACTACATGACCTGCCTCCACGGGTGCCTGGAGAGGGGCAGCTCTGCTTTCTGCAGAGCCAAGGTTTGCCTTTCTGCTACAGAAAAAGAAGTAGACTAAAGGGTGTGGGGAACGTAGTAGCAAACATGGTCCTCTCAGATGAGAGTTACCCTATAGATCAGTATTAGCAAACCCCAAGTTTTAGAGTCAAAGTGGCGGCTTAGTCACTGGATAACAAACAGGTCTCAACCCAGGTGGAGGTTTGCTCACTGGCTCTAAAAAGACACATTTAGAGTAGTTTCCCCCTGGTGACAGCTTGACTAGAGGAGGTTCCTCTTCCAGTTCAAGTGGATGAAGGAGGATGAGCAGTAATCCAAGGATTTCATCTTCTCCTCTGAGCTTTGTAAACAAGCTGTAATCTTGGGCACATCAACAAGGAGGGACGCAGTTCTGAATTGCAGACACCTCAGTGTGAGTGTTGCAGTGTAGGTGTCTGCGTGTGGACTGGGTGCTTAGGCAGTGAAAAATCAAGAGCTTGACTCGTGCCCACACAATGACTTCTTAGTGGAAAACATCTCAAGGTAGGTAATCGTGCCCCTAGTCAATAGTCAGTAGAGCTGGAGAGCTAGACACCTACATTTGCTCAGCTGACTCAGTGCTGGGGCTCCACTGTCAACACTGACTAGACTTCCAATGATTATACTGGAACACAGATATCCAGTGCGCATATAGCTGCTATATCTAGATATCATCTGTCTGGATCTGGACACCTGTAGTGTTATGATATGTAGGGCCCTTTCATGCCCTACATAAAGCAGGACTAGAAATCTTCACTTCCTGCTAGGAAAGCTGTGAGGGATCCTCGCTTGACTACAAAATACCTAAACCACTTCAAAGTTAGGTGCTCTGCAAATGCTGAGTGTTCACATTATTATAAGAAAACAGCAAGTTGGAAATGCATGCACAACATTGAAGAGTAGTAAACAGATGGGAGAAGTTGCCAAGTAAGGCCACACTGAAGCGGCGAGCAAAAATAAGCGTTAAGAGACAGTCTGATATTTTTATAGTGAGACAGACACAGCCAGGATTTGAAGCATACAGGAATGAAATGGGTCAAGGAGGTGAGGTGCCTTTTCTTGGCAAAGTTTTTCTCCTGTTGGGCAGTACCTTCTGTGCTCAGACAGCAAGCACTCCTTGCTACTGGCCCATCTGGGAGTCTTCAAAATAATCATGGTGCAATACAGCTCTGGTGGACAAGGCAAGAAAAGCAGTATTGTTTATGATGGGCTGCTGTGTGGGAGAAAAGAGATTTTAAGCACAGCCTTGAAGTCACTGGGTTATACCAGCACTGGGCTGAGTTGAACTGACAACTGCTAATTACTGAGAGAAAAGTGATTCACTAAAAAAACAATAATAATTGTCTTACATCTAATTAAAATGGATGATTTACAGTCAAATAGAAAACTACAGTGTTGGCATGGGGGACCTGCAGAACATGACAGACAGCCTGCAGCCTTGCATATCTTTTACTGAAATTAAGTTCAAAAGTTGTTCAAGATGTACTGTATTTTAATTAGCCAAAGCGTAGAGAAGCTGTTCTGCAAATGTAGGCAAAAAACTGCACAAGGACATGGTTCTTCTGGCAAGATACTGAAAGCCTCGTCTGATGCTGCTAACAGCAAAACCCCTCTGGCTTCTGAGGAGTCACTATTTCCCGTTTCCAGTATTCAACTGGAATTACTACTGGAAACTCTCTGGGGAGGGGGGAGCATCAGCAGAGAGGGTCTCCACAGAGAAATAGCGAGAGGAAGCAATTCCTGGGGACTGCCATAGTAAATGTGTGACAGGCACTTCTGAAAATTCATGTGTCTGTCAGAGACATTAAAACTATTTCCTGTTGGTGTGATAAGAATGTATGAAATATTTGTTGGGGTTTATCTGAGCGTGGATTATAAAGGAAAGCTCTTCCATTTTAAAGGATTACATACTTGGCTGTAGTATATGCTACCTAAGTAGTATTGAGAACAGTTCTCTCTGTGTGCATGCCATGAGGGAACAGTAGGCAAGAGGCAAATGGTTATTGTGGTCTTTGGTGTAATTTGGATGGTTTTCATCTTTTTGGCATCCAGAACAATCTTTTCATCTCCATAAAATAACCTGGAGCCTGTCTGAAATCTGAGCTGGTGTTGAGGCTCTCCTCATTTGGGTGTAAATGGCTTCACCAGTTCTTGGGCATTGGAGCTCAGGGGGTCCGTCTCTGTTTCCCAGCTCACTTTTTAACCTTGAGCATGTTGTTTCTAATCTCTGTTTTGGGAGGGATGCCTCAGCAGGTCTTGGCTCTGAATTTCAAGCTGCTGGGCCTACTCAGCAGATACAGATGTCTGCTGAGGAACAAGGCACTCAGCATGTCTGGAAATGGCACTGTCGGTTCAATGTAATTTTTCTTTTTTAAAGAGGTGGCTTGGTTGGCATTTGTGTTACTTTACCTTCCCACATGTATATTGATAAATCTTTGTTATTGGGACATTTCTGTTTGTAAAGCACTTTTGTAAGTACAGTTTGACACCACTGTGGGACATGCTCTTCCCTAATATAATGGTGGCCTCCTGTTCATCACCCCTTTTCTTCTTTTCTCTCTCTCTTCCAATTGCTTGAAAGTTCCCTTGAGCCTTTGCTTAGCTGGTTCACCCTGGACTCAAAATAGTAACAGCCTTAATCCGGGGAATTTCTGTAATCCTAGGGTCGGAGTGGGAGGCATGAGTGAGTACTCTGAGCGGAAAACCCATTTATGCAAAGTGTTTCACTCTCCGAACAGTGTTGTTGAGGAAGGATGAGATTAGAAGGATATCACTGGCAAAGTGACTAAGAGATTTACTTATTCATAGGCTTGGCTTGTACTTAAGGAATTTACATTACTGGGATTTTTCAAAATCTGAGCTGTCTGAATCTATCCTTCCAGCAGTGTCACAGATATCGAAGGCTTGTTTCCTTTCTAATTCGTACCCTCCAGCACCAACATATCACTCCCATTGCTTTCTCTGTTGCTTTTCCACACTTGTTTTCAAATGCCAGGAGTACCACAGCATCCCCCAAGTCCCTAAGAGATTATCATAAAGCAATTCAGTGTCAAGACATTTTCCCAGGTATTCAACTATTTTTTTTTTATTTTTCTTAATTAATTTCTTCCTGGTTTGCCTAGTTAATACTATTGGGAAGGAGAAAGAGGGATGCATCTCCCTCTGATGCTGGCATGTCTGGATATTTATAATAAAGAAGAGTTAAATCTCCTTGAAATTTCTAGGTCAGGGATCCCCTCTAGAGAGCTGGGCCAGACCGTAGGATGGAGATAGATATTTCTGTGCATCCTGAGAGAAAACCCTCAGGAGGACAGACCTCAGGGAGCACTTCCCCCAGCTGAGGTCAGGGATGCCGGCACAATGCCCCAGCTCACAACAGTGAGGGAAGTCCTGGAGTGCCTTTGCTCCACTAGATCTCCATATTCAGCCAAACTACTTGGGAAATTGTATCAGTAAAACCTCACACTCCTTTGCTAATGAAGACTGACACCTTGCTGGGGGCCTCAGAAAGGTGACAGGACTGGGCTGGATGAGGAGTGGGGATGGCTGGGCTGGCACAAATGAGTTGCTCTGGGGAAAGGCTGTGTGGAACAAGATAAGCGATGCTGGAAGGCAGAATGTTCACGGTGAGCAAAGTCAGGCTAAAGTCAGTTCAGAAACTGTCCTCCCAGCACGGTGTCTTCCTGATCAGCAATTGAGCCAGGACCAGCAGAGACATTCCCAAGGGGGAAAAAAAGGTGTCACTGAAGTTGAAGGAGTTGAGGTGAGTGTCACTGAAAGAAGGTAAACCCTAATCTACAGACCATTCCTCAGTTTAAGGATGACTTTCCAGTCTCTTGGTGGTGTGTGTTGTGATCAAGCTGAGCCAACCTAAGCCCATGCAGCTATAGTGAGCAGAAACCTCAGCTCTGTGTTTCCACCCATTCTGAGCTCCAGCACCAGTGACCATGCAGCCAGAGACTTGATCCAACAAGAATCAATGGGTTTTAAATTTTCATTTGCTTTCAGTTGGATCAGTTCCCTGATTTGACCACCCAGTCACCAACACAGCACCAGTGAAGGAGCAGGGCAGTACAGTAGGGCAAGGGGAAGGGGGAGATGGCAGCACCGACTTAAACTGTGCATGGAATTGCATTCCAATACCAAGAATTTAGCAACTCCCTCCTAGCAATATTGAAGTATAAGGCATTTGAAGATATACTGCAACAGTTTCAAGGGGATTATTCTAAATTCAGCCCAGTGAACTGAAGCGTACTTTGGCCTCAGCTCTTCAAGAAAGCAAGCTCCCTGACTGGCCTGATATCTGAATGGCTGCCCCAGGAGGGAGTGTCTTTTACCTCTGTAAAAGTAAAAAAAAACCCAAACATTGGAACTTCTAGACATGGAGCCATACCACGTTCATTCTCATATACTTTGTTTTTTTCCCCAAGGGCTACCAAAGTCCTTTCCAGATCAGGGCTGCAACTTCTCTGGCCAGCCTGGGAAGAAGGGCTATGCTAGGGCTGTATGAGGTAGTTGCAGGCTGCAATTTCATAGATTTCTTCCTTAGTACCCAAAGACCCCCCAGTACAAGAGACTGATTATCTGAACTTGTCCAGCGGGGCCTGCTAAAATAGTGAAGAGGCAGAAGCACATTATGTGTATGGAGAGGTGGAGGGAGTTGGACTTGTTCAGTCTGGCAACAGGAAGATGAAAGGGTCAATCTGCTTCCTTCTGCTACTTGAAGTCAGATTACCGAGACCAAGAGCCAGAGGGACACAGCAAAGAACAAGCAGCAATGGCACGAGGTGCAGCAAAGGAAACACTCATTAGATAGACAGAAACAAAATTCCACAGTGGGAGCAGTGCAGCACTGAGACAAGGCACCAGAGGTATGGTAGGAGATGTTCAAGGTTCAGCTAATGAAGCCCTGAGCAACCTTGAAGCTAGCCCTGGTTTGAGCAGGAGGTTGGACTAAAGAAATCCAGAGACCTTCCCCAGTCTAAATTCTGCAACCCTACAAAACATGCAGGATGAGGGGACTGAGAAGTGGTTGCAATGTCACTGCTTGTAGGCTTTAGACATCTTGTTCTGGAGAAGGGTGTTAAGAGTGGGAGAAGATTTTTACACACACAGAGATGTGTGCCTACCCCCTTGCCTGCCCTTGGATGCGAATGTACCTGCAGCTGTCTCAGTGGTGTTCCAGCTTCTGTCTTATTGACCTTTAAACAGCTGAGCTGGCCCAGCATGACAACCTGCCCTAATGAGCACACCAAAGCCACAACCTCTTGAGATGGTGGCAGAAGTCCTGAGCATCACTGGTGCCCAGGAGGTGCCTGTGCTTAGCTTCCCACTCAAGTCAGTGGGGTGGTTACCGCCATAGTTCACCTGCTGCACTTTTAAGATTAAATTAATCTAACATCAGACCCCTGTTCCCCAGGTCATCAAGGCCTTTTCTTTCAGTTTTACTCCCCAGCCCATCTTGCTGGGAAATCCCTGTACCACATCCCCAGTGACTGTCACCTCAGAGCCACACTTAGCAGCACCTCTCTTCCACCCCCATTTCCCAGAGCCTTTCCAAGCTCCGTACTGCCAACTCCTCACACTTCTCACTGCCCTCACACAGGGCTCTTTCCTCTCTGGCACATCCCCATCACCTGCACAGCCCACGCCCCCCAGTAGCTCTCCCAGCCCAGCCTCCAGAAATGGTCCTTCCATGTGCTCTCCCTTCATCTTCACCTTCCTCCCTGACAGGAGTGTGGGAAGAGAAGTCAGGCTAAACCTCTCCCTGTAGAGTGGGTGTGCTTAATTTGGTGTTTGTTTTCAGTGCCGTCTGCTCAGTCACTGCTTAATGGAGTACATTTGTGATGTTCAAAGAAAGAACAAAAGAAATATATCCCTGCTCATCACTGCAGCATTTCCTTTCAAGGGGAAATACCTTCCCCATTTTCCCTGGATATCTGTGATGTTCAGCTACCAAAAGGCTTGAGTGTATTCACCTGAAGCATGCTTTGAAATGCTCCTTCTTTTCTCCATCAAGTGAATGATTTTAAATCTGATCCTGTTCTGCCAAAGGAGAAAGTGATGCCAAAATGCAGCCTGCCCCACCAGAAGCTGGGCAAAGAGGATGGCTCTGGAAAGGCAGCATGGGCTTACCCAGACAGGTCCAGCCATTGCAGGCAGGCCCCAGATCTCATGAGTATACCCAGCACCAGTGGTCAGGGAATTTCCTCACCACTTGTTTCCGATGGGGACAGGCCCTGAGCATCCCTGTGGTGGGGACATCCAGGAAATCTCAACTGATTTCTAGCCCACTCACGAGTCCAGGCTATTTGAGATGTGTTTTCTGTCCACAAAGTCCTTTATTTAACTGAAGTCAGGCCTTCAGCCTCCAGAAGTGTGAAATAGTTTATTCATATTCCTTTAAATTGCTATTATTTTCCTCTTTTAAAATCTCCTTCACATTCTTCTGCACTATCTGACTATGGATTAAGTGCCACAACCAGCCTGTCTGTCCCTGGACAGGAACAGCTTTCTTGTCCTCTGCGTGGGGTTTGGTAGCAGACAACAGGTTTTCAGAGGAGCCATTTGCCTAACTGTGGCATGAGCTTCGGCTCCTACTCAAGCAGCTGTGAAAGGAGAGGCATTAGGGAACAGCTATGAGGTCTCTGGAGAGCCAGACCCAAGCAGAAGTGTGAAATATCACTGTGCCTATGGGTGAGAAGGAAAAAAAAAGTGTGTTAATGCTTTCATAAAGCACCGTCAGGCCACAGGCTTCATTTCTCAGCCATCCACCTTGCGGCCTATTCAGCAAACCACAGATAGTAACACCTCCCTCCACCCTTCCTTCCCTCCCTGGAGCTGGGAGGCAAAATTAACTACTGCAAAGCCTGCTGGGCACAAGAAACAGAGTCCAAAGGGTCTATGAAAAACCTTTCCACGATGTAAATTCTCACTTGTGACTTATTTTAGGCTTTTCACAGAATTGCAAATAAAGCAAGAAGAGCCTTCTCCCAGCTCCCGGAGCTGGGTGTGTGTGTGAGGCGAATTTTAGCTCAAAGCAGGCGCCGCTCTCCACAGTGCATGCAACTTGCACGAGCGAGCCTGGCCTTGCATTGTGCTTTTCCAAAGGATGGATTTTGAGGCTCACTGCAAAGGAGTAGCTTTGCCTTCCCCTGCCACTGTGCTCCCACCTTCACTTCACCACGGCCAAGCACGCTGCCAGGAGCAATTAATCATAACGACTTTTATTCTCTCAAAGAGCAAGAGCTCTCTTGTGGCGAGGTTGCTTCTTGCTGCTAAAGTGTGGCTTAGCTCAGGAATTTGCTGTGAGTTTTGAAGGGGTGTTGCCAGGTAGGGTAAGACCAACAGGTTTCATTAGAAAGAGGATGAATGTGAAGCCAGGAAGGGGCATACAGGCTGGTTAAAGGAAGGAAGAAAGGGTGGTGCCACGATGAAACCTCTCCCCTGGCACTTGGAAGCTGGTGGCATAAAGCCCTGCTGTGCCAGAGATCTCCTGTGTCCTCCAGTGAGTCTCTGCCCACACATAAGCTCCTGCCTCGGCACTGGGGACACCTTGCTGCTCCTTCTCCCAGGGAGACCATCAAGGTAAAGGCATCGGCAATTACACAGCCCTCAGACAGTATGAAAGAAGGAGACGCGTGCACATGTGCCCAAGATAGCCGCTATTAACCTCGCCTCATTTTATATATTGTTACAGCTGCAGCAGATGTCTCCGTGTCTCCCTGGAGGGACGTTAGGTACTTACAGCCCTTTCAGCTCAGACAGAGCTGCCTAGAGGAGCTGATGGCTTTGGCCCCAGTTCCATGAGGCTCCCGCCTTGTGGGCAGGCTGATTGAAGTTGGTTGAATCATCCCTGACCTAAAAGGGACTTGTCTGCAAGTGCGGCCGGGTTTTGGCACCTGGGTCAGTGCTGGCAGACGCTTGCCTAGATCTAATTGCAAGCTTGGGATGTAAATAAGACACAAATAAGAGGATAAATATGAAAGGATGTGCTGGGAAGCCCCACAAGAGGAAATAAGGTTATTATTATTGATTAATAAAGGTAATAACAATAGCAGTTATCAAGTCTATCTTGCAGCATCCAGCACATCAGCCATGTTGTGCTAATGCAGGAGAAGCGAGAGGTGCAGCAACCCCTGCACGCCAGTCACGCAGCTCATTTGCTCTCACTGAGCTGAACCAGAGACAGTGTTTCGTAAAACGTAGCCTGAATATCATAGGCTAAAATGACATGTAGGATTTTCCCACTGTGGTCACCTGGGGAGCTGTTGGCAGCTGTAGTCCAGAAATATTTTTGTGTGGCGTCAGCCCAGAGGGTGGTGTCGTTGATGGAGAATGTGCTGAATTTGGGGAGCTTTGGAGCTGGCTGAAATTGTCTTGCAGAACATGGAGAGGAAGTGGGTTTTGGTGTTAGGGCAGTGCTGGCTTCCAGTCCCAGGCTCTGTGGCAAACTGGTCTCACCCCCTTGAAGCCCTTCACAAGGGAGTGCTGGGTGCAGAGAAACCCATCACCCACCCTCCTGGTGAGTTCTGCACATACTCATGTGGTGGAAGAAAAGACCTGTGATTTTCAGTTGTGGTGTAGCTATCTCTGCTGTGGCCCAAAGTGATTTTTTTTTTCCCCC
Source organism: Ceryle rudis (assembly GCA_033439905.1). Taxonomy (NCBI): domain Eukaryota; kingdom Metazoa; phylum Chordata; class Aves; order Coraciiformes; family Cerylidae; genus Ceryle; species Ceryle rudis. The sequence continues at coordinate 23,672 of JAAGNO010012265.1, forward strand.
ATCAAAGATTATTTTACTAGTTCCTGCTTGCTGATGGAGCTCTCCCTCTGCAGTGCATGGGTCATGTCTAAGCATCACATTGGCAGGCACCCTGGGTGGTGGATTAGCCTGGCTTTGAGCAGGGACTCAAAGCAGCCAGGAGTGGGACACCCTGATAGGAAGCTCTGTCACTCCCTTGCTCTGCTTTCATTACCCTACACAGCCCCATCACAGGCTGCCCAGTTCTGGTCCTGCCTCTCTGCTCTGCCTCCCTGTGTCCTCACTGGCTTGGCTTGCAAAATGCTGGTAGCTACATGGAGGGGCATGTGTAAAGGGGCATTTCCCCTTTCTGCAGTTGCTTAATAGGGTAGGTTTGGTTGCTGGAGAGCCAGTGTCCCTGGCACATCCCATCTCTCTGCAGTTACCAGCTGCTCTCTTTGCCCTGCTTGTGCCTCATTTTCCCCATATATGAAATTCAAATGAGAGTAGTCAGTTCTGGTAGATACTAGGGTGCTTAACATATTAAAGATTGCATGGCTCCTGGATAGCCTTGGATGAAAGCA